>VMBQ01012877.1:0-17484 GCA_007657795.1 Dreissena rostriformis
AAAAACACACCGTCATTCTTTGGACGTTTTACCTCTTGAAACAAACGTCAAAGTTTTATTGGTTCCTTCCTCTAGACAGCGGCCTGGGTCTTGTAGCTCTTGATTACATAGAGCCATTTTGTGATCTTTCAGACAGATTTCATCGAAATATATACCAGATAAAGATTTCTTCTCATACAGACAAATGTACGTGTATTTGTTCGGTAGCTGCTGTTGTGGATATTACAAACACACATAAAAACTTTAACTGCCACCACAGCACATATGCGTTATGGAAATATGGCGTTTAGGTTCGGGGTTCAAACAGTAAAGTTATTAGGTGTTAAATAATTCAGCGGTTCCAATTGTGTTTCAGTATCAACTATACTAATTAAAACAACATAAAGTCTGTATGTACAATCATCAAGTCATACACACAAAACACACAGAACAATTGGTTTATCTGCTGTTTCCGCTTGCGGTGTCGACATGTCAAACTCACATTCATAGTAATGAGTATGTTACGTACGTGTCGCGGTTGACAACATGTTCAATGAAGCCCATATGAAGGTTTGATTATTAAAGACGGATATTCTATCAGGAATTAAAAAATGAAAATACTGATAGGGGATCAAACCTTCTTAGATATAATCTGACGTACACTCGTGCATAATAAACATACGTAAATCGTTTTGTTATAAAATGTTGATTAAAATGTTACTTTCATTTTACAAACTTGAAAGCATATATAACTTATGAACGCGCATGTTGTTTGGTCACTAGTCGTTAAAGTAATTGATGCTGAGTACATTTGCCAATATGGTTCTAGGATAATTTGGTCACATAAAATTTTTAAAAGTGCACCCTCGATTTGCGGAAGTCTGTAATCCAGAAACAAAATGTCGATGATTTATGGATTCCTTTCCTCTAGACAGTGGTCTGTGTCTGATAGCTGCTGATTATGACGTACCCTTTTGGTCAAAGGTACATATACGCCAACAGCTAAAAATAGAAATCACCGCGGTGACCAAAATTGTCACCGCGGTGACAATTTTGTCACTGCGGTCATAAATTATCACTGCGGTGATATATTTGTAACTGCGGTGATACTTTGGACAAAAGGACAAAAACTTAGGAAAAAACATATGAATAAACTTATCAACTATCCTTATTCATCCGTTTTGATATTATTTTAAACTATTGTTAAATATTTAACTATTTTCATTAAAAAATCTAGGTTTGTTACGGGGAAAATGGTTGAAAACTTACCCAAAGAAATAAATGTAACAGCGGGTATAAAAATATACCAACAGTCATAATTTGTCACCGCAGTGACAAAAAAAGATATCACCGCGGTGACAAAATTGTTACCGCAGTGACAAAATTGTCACCGTGGTAACAATTTTGTCACCGCGGTGATATCTATTTTTAGCGGTTGGAGTATTTGTACTTTTGACACAAATGGTACGGCATATCTTCAATGCTATGTCACGCTATTCTGGCAAATTCACAGCACATCAATTTCCTAGCAATTAGAGTCTGTTTGAAAAGTTGAAAAGGAACTTGTACCTGACATAGATTGCAAATAAGAGGGGTCTAATAGCAATGGAAAGACATTAATTCAATTTAGATCACGGCATATCCGAGCAATATCAGATCAGTGCTAAATGTACCATTATTCACTCCAAATATATTTGCCATCAAATCTGACTAAATTAAGTTAAGGAATGGATATTATATCTTATTTTCAAAAACAGACAAACCAGGCGATTATTTTCTCTCAGCTGATAATTACCCTGGCATTATCATATAATATTCCCGTTAATATGGTTTTCCCATGTGGCCAATATCAGTTGTTTAACCACATTAATTCATTTGTTCCTTTATTCATTCATTAGTTCATGTATTCATTTATTAATTCTTTCATGGCATATTGATCGGATCGCAAAACTAATGTTAACGCAAAAACTGTTTTTGCTGATTGCGTTCGACAATAAAAAAAAACATCTATCTAAACAGAATCTTAACCACAAAACAAGAATGTATGGTTAGAATAACTTAATGTTTTCTTAAATATTATACTTGATACTGAAACAAAATTGGAAACATCTGAATTGTTAAACACCGAATAACTTTACTGTTTGAACCCCGAACCTAAATGCCATTAAGTGTGAGATTTGATAAGTGCAAAACATAAATATGTATCTTAAAAAACATGTCTTACAAGCTGTGGTCGCAGTTAGGTTCCGTTTGTATGCCGTACCATTTGGGTCAAAAGTACAAATACGCCAACAGCTAAAAATAGATATCACCGCGGTGACAAAATTGTTACCGCGGTGACAATTTCGTCACTGCGGTAACAATTTTGTCACCGCGGTGACATCTATTTTCTCACTGCGGTAACAATTTTGTCACAGCGCTGACAAATTATGACTGTTGGTTTATTTTTATACCTGCTGTTACACTTATTTCTTTGGGTCAGTTTTCAACCAATTTCCCCGTAACAAACCGAGATTTTTTCAAGAAAATAATTAAATATTTAACAATAGTTTAAAATAAAATCAAAACGGATGAATAAGGATAGTTGATTCGTTTATTCCCCTTTTGTTTATATGTTTATGTCCTTTTGTCCAAAGTATTACCGCAGTTACAAATATATCACCGCAGTGACAAATTTATGAATGCAGTGACAAAATTGTCACCGCGGTGACAATTTTGTCACCGCGGTGATTTCTATTTTTAGCTGTTGGCGTATATGTACTTTTGACCCAAAAGTTACGTCAAATGAAGAAAGCCTTTGACCATAGACCAAGCGTATGTAACGGTGCCAAACTTACGCAATATTAGACAAATATATGAATATGAAGGATTAATATTATATAATATTATTTAAGAATCGTTATATGGTGCTATATAAAATAGTGCTTACTTAAATAAAATTCATATTGAACAATTTTACGCCAATACCGACACGTTTGCTCGTATTGGTTGCAGTACAAAAAGTGTTGTCTATATTTCGTATTCACGAACCTGCACAGCAGGAGGGGGGATTTCCCAACAGCGTATATGTCGTGTGTACATAAAGGCGTTTTCTGCAGAAAAGTATTTGAAATTGAATAAGACTATACTATTGTTTATATTTGGGTTATATTTCTTCTGAAAGCTTAGTTATTTACCAACGTGTTATCTGCTCTGAAACAAGTAATGAGATCGTTTATACCCGATTTAACCTACATGTATTTACAATGTCTGGGTTTATGCTTCAGGGTTTATGCATGTAATAAAATCGTCAAATACGGCTTACTGTCGACACATTTATATAAAACAGATGTAAAATAGAAAATATTACTTGCGACATTTATAACGCAGATTTCGGGAGAAAAGTCCGCACTATCGTCCCGAAAATCGATTGTGAAGACACACAAGAACAATCACTTATAGTCTAATATTATGAAATGGAGAAGCCATATTTGCTCATAGAGTTTCAGATGCAGTATCACTGCATGATTGCGGTTTTCTTATTTTTTTAAAACACCTATTGCGGACCAACCGTTGACTGATGAGCACAACACGTTCAAAAAAGGAAAAATGCTGTAATGGTTTAGCTGGATTAGTATCTTATTTATTTTTCCTAGGGTGGTTAACATACTTCTTTTCCAAAAAGTTATGATATTGTGCAATTTTTCAAGTTTACTTGAGAAGTTTATTTCTATCATTTTCTTTAAATCAACATCAAATAATATTCCTAAAATTGTAAAGTTTGTTGAACATAATAATGTTATTTCATCATTAAAATACAATATATTTAACGAAATATTGTTGCCTTTCTTCAAAACGCAAGTGTATTTTTTTCACTTTAAGCGAAATTGGTTTATGTAGTTAACACAAAATGTTTTTACTAGCTTTGGTATACAAGTTGAACTCTCTCCGGTTCATTTCCGTTTTGCTACGACAAATACCATACGTTCTGTGCCTTATGAATAATTCAATAACGAAACTCCGAATAGTGGAACAATTGGTTACTCTTATGTTATAAAGCTCTATTCCAACTGATAATTTCATTCGTTACTTTCACACAATGGCCATGGCAACACGATATACTTTCGCGAGTAGGTGGACGCAAATACATACAGTCAAATGATGGTTATGAATTAAATTGCATCGATCAAGTGATTGTAAAATTGTAAATGTTTATTACATAATCAATTAGTTTGAAAAATATATGTTTGCGTTTATCAGTTGAAACGTACGCACTTGTTATAAAAATAAAGAAATGGAAAAACATTTTCAAATAAATAGCACAAAAACAGTATAATTTTTCACCAAATATTTTACTCAATATTTGATAAGTTTGCTTCAGATAAGCAATGCAATCAAATGAGTGAATTGTGTGCACACTCAGATTGGTTCATCCGTGAATTTGCAATGCGACTCTATCACGCAAAAAGTCTCTTGAAGACTTGCAATAATAATAAATAGGAACATTCGTGGTACATACACTTGAAACTTGATAAGTTGATTATCAACACAAAATGAACACACCTTTGACGGACACGTTTCATACTCGGGCGATGTCGCGTGGTGTTTGAATGAAATTGAGCAGGAAATGTTCTCTATTTGTATCTTTCAAATCGCAATAACATGTTTCTGGTATATTTGACATAAAAGAAACCCTCGTGAAAAACTGACGACACATTCTCGTGATTGTGGTATTGGGTAAACTTGGTGTTGGCACAATTGTGATGTTGTGCTTCGTTGTGCCTATAATCAGATGTAAACCCCCGTTACATTGAATTCAGCGATCGAAGGCGGAGGCCATTGTTTCATTCATTTTAAGATAAAGTGGTGTATGTATTTTTTCCTATATCGAATAGACAATTAGCTACCGCCTTAAATTAATATTATGGTTCTATATTATCTGCAGTTTAATTGCTTATATT
This sequence comes from Dreissena rostriformis, assembly GCA_007657795.1. Lineage (NCBI taxonomy): Eukaryota > Metazoa > Mollusca > Bivalvia > Myida > Dreissenidae > Dreissena > Dreissena rostriformis. The sequence goes on from VMBQ01012877.1 coordinate 4,920, forward strand.
TGTGTGCTTTTTATCTGAGCCTGTATGGATCATGCAGATGTCTGCCTTCGACGAATAATTAATACGATAGACATTTCCAGTATGTGGTTTTAGTTTTGTGATGGAAGTATTATTGTTTGATGATAAATACGACAATAAAATCATTTAGAAAGAAGAGTTAAACAGGTTTGATTTTTTCATAACGAGTTATAATGTGTTCAAAGAAATTAGGTCTATGCCATTAAAAATAAGCAATACATGTATTTGATATATAAAAGATGTAATTTACCAGATGCGTTAAGTAGCGGTACCTTCGAAATCACATTTAGAAAGGATGTAGAGTTGAACAAATCTTAGAGTAATCCTCATTTTGTCATTTTACAATTGCACAATCGTGGATACCTCGAAGAGTCATTTTAGCAATCTTAGTCGTTTTAACCGTATTTTACGATCTCAAGTTTTTGCAAAACCTATTCGAAGATATAGATAATCTGTTTTAATCAATAAAGAACAAAAGTACAACAATTCAGTATTCTAAACACTATAATTTATATATCGTTAATTTTGCAAGATTTGTACAGTTCATAATATCAATGCAATATAATAACAATGAAAAAAACACTAAAGTAGTTTTAAACGTCACACGGTGGTTATAAAGTCTGCATGTAGACTCCCTCAAGCATCGAAGCACATGACCGCATCCAGTTAAAACAAACAAACAACAGAAATTCGATTTGATTTCACCGCGTCAAGCATCGTGACAAAATCGCTGCTTCCTACAAAACATTCACGACATGCACTGTGGATCAAAAGTTGACTAATTATCACAAACGTTTTAATTCAGTTGCGAGGAACTAGGGACGTTGGCGCTGATGATTGAAATGAATTCAATAATTGCAGATACACATGTCAAGGAAAATAGTTCACGACAAAGTTAACAAGAGTTAACATCAAAGGTTATTTACAATATTCTCGAATCTCACACAAAACAAACCAAACTAACGCATTTGTATTCAACGCCATTTGATTTACTACTAATACCCAAGAACAGAAAACCCAATCACTTGCATCCGATCCGGAAATCCAAACTTATTACACAGTTTGCATTTCTTTTCGAAGACCTTAAATGTGAGTTATATAATTCATACTACTTGCTCGTGGTACATACACTTGAAACTTGATATTAAGTTGATTATCAACACAAAATGAACACACCTTTGACGGACACGTTTCATACTCGGGCGATGTCGCGTGGTGTTTGAATGAAATTGAGCAGGAAATGTTCTCTATTTGTATCTTTCAAATCGCAATAACATGTTTCTGGTATATTTGACATAAAAGAAACCCTCGTGAAAAACTGACGACACATTCTCGTGATTGTGGTATTGGGTAAACTTGGTGTTGGCACAATTGTGATGTTGTGCTTCGTTGTGTCTATAATCAGATGTAAACCCCCGTTACATTGAATTGAGCGTTCGAAGGCGGAGGCCATTGTTTCATTCATTTTAAGATAAAGTGATGTATGTATTTTTTTCCTATATCGAATAGACAATTAGCTACCGCCTTAAATTAATAATATGGTTATATATTATCTGCAGTTTAATTGCTCATATGTGTGTGCTTTTTTATCTGAGCCTGTATGGATCATGCAGATGTCTGCCTAAGACGAATAATTAATACTATAGACATTTCCAGTATGTGGTTTTAGTTTTGTAATGGAAGTATTATTTTTTGATGATAAATACGACAATACATCCATTTAGAAAGAAGATTTAAACAGGATTGATTTTTTCATAACGAGTTATAATGTGTTCAAAGAAATTAGGTCTCTGCCATTAATAATAAGCAATACATGTATTTGATATATATAAGATGTAATTTACCAGATGCGTTAAGTAGCGGTACCTTACGAAATCGCATTTAGAAAGGATGTAGAGTTGAACAAATCTTAGAGTAATCATCATTTTGTTATTTTACAATTGCACAATCGTGGATATTTCGAAGAGTCATTTTAGCAATCTTAGTCGTTTAAACCGTATTTTACAATCTCAAGTGTTGTCAAAACCTATTCGCAGATATAGATAATCTGTTTAATCAATAAAGAACAAAAGTACAACAATTCAGTATTCTAAACACTATAATTTATATATCGTTTAATTTTGCAAGATTTGTACAGTTCATCATATCGATGCAATATAATAACAATGAAAAAAAAACACTAAAGTAGTTTTAAACGTCACACGGTGGTTATAAAGTCTGCAGGTAGACTCCCTCAAGCATCGAAGCACATGACCGCATCCAGTTAAAACAAACAAACAACGGAAATTCGATTTGATTTCACCGCGTCAAGCATCGTGACAAAATCGCTGCTTCATACAAAACATTCACGACATGCACTGCGGATCAAAAATTGACTAAATATCACAAACTGTTTAATTCAGTTGCGAGGAACTAGGGACGTTGGCGCTGATGATTGAAATGGATTCAATAATTGCAGATACACATGTCAAGGAAAAGAGTTCCAGTGATGCTAATATTGAACATACAACATTGTCTATAACCTATGATAATAACTGTCACGAGGTTGTTATTATAACGCAATATAATTGCAAACGTTTGGCCAAAAGAAAAGTGCACATGTTGAGCCATATGTTTAAAACATGTTGTTACACGTTGTAGCTGTTTGTTTTAATAAATATTATGACTATTTTCTTGTTTAAACTAGTACATGCGACATATTATTGTAGCAAACACCGTTAAAATTAATTTATAAAATATTGATTTAAATAATATCGACATATATCTGGAAACATGTATGTCTCTCGTGATTGTCGTGCAACGTTTATGGATATAACTGATTATTTTCCAATTGATATGTGCATATGAAATATTTAACAAAATGCAGATAAACCAATATGTGGATGTTGCTACATATAAGAACTCGCATAAGACCCTTGATATCTAGCACGTCTGATAGTATTCTTGATGTCATTTAAACGACATAATACCGGTCTGAATCATGGTGTAGCAAATGCATTGTCTGCATACTTTAAAAGAAAGTCTGACACACTCACGTTATATCCACGTGATTTTGCACGATTTCGAATGGCATAGAATTATTTAGGGATGGTCTACACTTATCCTGCACAAAAACACCATAACCCTGTTATTATATGTGTATTTGACAGGAAAATGACGCAACAGTAAGATTACTATCCTGCAGTTGCATGTTAACCGATTGCACGACATGCCGTTCGAAGAAACGCATTAAAAGTGTATTTGATATAACATCAAATGCTATTTACAATATTCTCGAATCTCACACAAAACAAACCAAACTAACGCATTTGTATTCAAAGCCATTTGATTTCCTACTAATAGCCAAGAACAGAAAACCCAATCACTTGCATCCGATCCGGAAATCCTAACTTATTACACAGTTTGCATTTCTTTTCGAAGACCTTAAATGTGCGTTATATAATTCATACTTTTTGCTTTATAAATGCTTTTCATATTTTATATTAATAATATTCCATTGCAAGATGTGTAAGAGCCAATGTTCTAACAAGGTTTCATAAATATTGGACCAAAAATGCGACCTCAAAATTATTAACAAAGTTTCACTTTAGCCATAATGGAAATTCTTTTCGTCTCTTTGCGGCCAAGTTTCATCATTAGATATCATTTGANGGTTACGTAATTTACAAAGTTAGGAACATTCACTTAAGATACAATAAAGAAATAAGTACTCTTTTCAACATCAAAGTATCCATCTCTCATTGAAAAGTTAATTACAAATATATAATACATGTATCTTTGGATGGTTTCAACATACACTGCAATATACGTTATATACGGGTTATAAAAGTGCACTAGATGACCTTTGACCTTCTTATGAAAAGCACAATCAGTTTTAAAATGAGATAACCCTTCAAGTATCAAATATACGTCAGTTCAGGACTAAAATCAGTAATAGTATCTAATATTTAACAGTTTTGGCAATGTTACTCAATTTTTAAAGCAAAATGCACGTATTGACCGTTTGACCTAATTACAGGGTCTTCAAGCATCCCAGATGGTAACATCCCCACCGGATTTTTTTTTAATGTATTTGCATCATTATAAAATAAAAGGAAGCCATGCCTAGAAAATGCCATCAGATGTCAGATTTTAGGAAACTCTAAGGAAATGTGGAGCATTGACTTTGTTGTTTAATCTTTTTTTTACATTTTGAAATTTCCCACCATTTTTATCAATAACACTTAAATATTCTATACTACACAATATGATTATTGATAAAAAGATCTGAAAAAAAAATCCGCAAGTAGGAATAAACTCAAGAATAAGGAAGTAATACAGACAGCTGCAACTGATGGTGATGGAAAAGCAAACACTCGTTTTTGTTGAACACCGGAGTATGGTTGACACCAAAATTCGGTTCCACCTTACGCATTACTCAAGAACATAAATAACTCGAGTCAATATGTAAACAACAAACGGAAAAACCGACTGATTCGTAATGTGTACATTGATTATCTCCGAAAGTATGCACACTTTATATTTTATTATAATATATTAAAATGAGTTAACCATTTTTACACGTTCTTATACAATTTTAATTTAAACATTTTTTTTTTTAATTAATGGCCCATCCCCTGAGACCCTTTTCGATGACAAACATAACGTTGCATCCGTGGAACGTTGATTAGGTAAATGAGAAAAAGTTTATCGATCGAACCATGTGCGCCTAAATAATACTCTTTTGCGTTATCCACAGGGCTATGAATTCTGTTGAAACAAGAGCAAACATTATGATAAGCTTAGTAGAGTTTAACCAACCAGCCTGTACTTTTCAGACATATAACGTCCTGCAACCGTTCTTGCTTATGTACCGAATATGTTTGAATAACATTATTGTTATGCCCCCTTCTTCGAAGAAGAAGGGGTATATTGTTTTTAGCCTGTCTGTCTATCTGTCATTGTATGTGTGTGTCTGTCTGTCCCAAAAATTTAACCTTGTTCATAACTTTTGCAATATTGAAGATAGCAACTTGATTTTTGGCATGCATATGTATCTTATTGAGCTGCACATTTTGAGTGGTGAAAGGTCAAGGTCATCCTTCAAGGTCAAAGGTCAAATATATGAGTCAAAATCGCTCAAAAAGGGGCATAGTGTTTGACAAACACATCACTTGTTTTCTATATAATGAAGAGGACATACATTTAACACCATAGCAAATATTAAATCAAATATAACCAGATAGTATTATTAATATTTATATATCATTAATATAAATACGTTAGTAATATTTATATTATATTTATATAATTTCATCGGGAAATGTCAGGTCAATTATGTTGTCCTAATTATTTAGGTTTGTTTTATTTTGACTTCGACAACGAACATTATAACGTTATATCGTCCCAGTAAGCTTCACCCGTTCATATTAAGTTGTCCGAACATTAATTTCAATAAATTACAGTGTTCGGGGAATAGCATTCCGAAGTTATTTTGTATAAGAGATCGATAGCAGACTGCAAATGCAGCTCACACGTTAATCATTTAGAAAGATATATGAGTACTGACTTTGTGTTTTATGTGAATTCTGAATTCAATTGTTAATCTAAATACAGTGATAGAATTCGCGTGACGTATGTTATTTATCTATTAAAATTACCTTTAACAGTTGTAAATGGATTTTGATAAATATGCATGGTCAATTGCTTTGGTTTCACTTAAATGCATTTTTTATTTTCACTTTATCGAGTGACCAATTACAAAAGTTGTTCACTATTAATGATGCTTTGTCAATCTTTAATATTATTAGTCAGCCTTCAGAGGTTTTTTATGTTAACAATAATTTCTCTGCTGATTATGTCACTTGGGTTTATTTATTATTATAGTTAATGCTGCGACATGTTCACTGCTATGTGGATACGGTAGAATGTGTCCGAGTTCGCATCTTCAATGTTCGTATTTAAAAGTCGTCAGAGGCTGTTAACAAGAATGTTTGTGTAGATAATGGTTATGAAGATTGATTATTCCTATATTTAATACAAAAATAGTTTGGATTCTGCTGTGTGTTTGTGTTTATTTAATAAATGTTTCATTAATGCATATGGGCCAAGTGTGAGATTTTCATTTACCTTTCCAAGGCGATGACCCCGGTTTCATTCATTGACGTTCATTTTTGTAATATGTCTTGTGTCTAAATCTATGGGTCACTTGTCTCAAATACTGGACCTGGTTGTTATGAAAACAATTATATTCTTGTTCATCTGGAGTTTCACTTATTACGTTTGGTAAAACACTAGTTTATTAACTTCTTATACATGTATAAGGCATTACTTAAGATCCAATATAATAAATACATATTTGGATTCACATTCCTGGTTAAATTAAATAACTTGTTTTACACCGGAAACGAAAAAACAACATGTCTTGCATGAAATAATGAATGTTTCACACGACAAATTGTCATCGTAATTGATTTATATCATATAACGTAAAAAACCTTGGTAACATGTGGTTATGACCTAACATTATAAATTACCTTACGTTCTCGTACGTCAAAGCAGTACATGGGTTGACAAAACGATCACAAAGTAACTAGCCCATAAGACATTAAGGGATGATTTTACCATTTATAATAAGCATGGTGGCTTTGAGAAATTTTAAGAAAGTCGACATGACAACAATCATTCCTTTGCGGGTCACCTCAAATATACCTTATGACAACGTTGAGGTGAATGTTTTAACATATAAGTGATAATTGGACGAACTGTATTCTAATTAATAATTTAAATGAGCAAAGAAGGGATTGGATAGAAAAAAATAAGTCTTTTATTATGGAAAACCTTGCACATAAATAACAGTTTTAGAACAATAAGTTTTTTCAGTGCAGACTGAAAGGTGTCTGTATAAGCATTGCGTTAAAAAAACAAACGTGTCGTTATATATATTGTTCATTAAAACTTAAAAATTAAGGTTAACGTTAACTACTTGTTCATACTCGTTTTCGTTGAAATTAAAATATGTTGAAATGCTGCAATACAATTGTCTTCACCCACATTAAAAGCCAACATAAAGCTTATAAACGCTATATGTTTATAAATTCCTTTTATACACAATTACAGAAATCACGGGAATGTGTTTCTGCAAACAATTGTAATCTGATTTAGTAATATTAAACAGTTTTTGTTTTAATTATACTTGTTTTTCGGGTTATGGTCCTCGAACAGTAAATCTCTTCTTGTTAACAAGATTTCAGAACTCACCATCATATAGGACACATCCTAAATCATCGTAATTCAGAAAGAAGTATAACATGGTAAAAAACACACACGTTCTTCGTGTAACAATTAAAACGCTTAACAACGAATCCAAATTATGCAAAACACTCATTTCATGTACACACATAAGAAGAAATATTTAAGACAAATACACGGTTGTCCTACCTTTTATTATGCACTTAAAATATTGCTGATAAGTATTACTCATCATAATGCAACGTAAATTAAATACATCGTGAAGTCGTGTGAAGGCGTGACATTTATTATTAGTGGAAATTTGTTTCTATTCAATATTGAAATATTCTTAAAATGAACATGTTTGTAAATGACAGTTACAGTAATATAAACACGGATGTGTTTTAACACTCAAAATGCACTCACTTAGCAGTTTCATTGCGTCATTTATTGTGGTCGAGCACAATCGCGATGACGAACTTGATCTTATACTGTGTCTTTAAGTGTATTTATGTTTTATACTTGTAACATATTTAATATTTAAAACGCAATGCCACAACGAAGTGGTTGCATTTTTTTCTGCTGCAAACTGTAACGACGTAAAAACACCACAAAAGTATCTAAAATGACATAAACTGGTGACAATTGGCAGACATCTCTTATACAACTAGCTATAAAGAGCTTCAGTGAAGTAATGCATATCGATTTGTTTGCATACATTATAACATCTGGAAAACTGACAATAATTGTCAATTATTAATCTAAGAGTTCTCGCACATCAAATATATAAAAGGTATTCAGAGTAAGGCCTAAACATCGTCACCACAGGACACTCCTAAACCAAGAGCCATTTTGTGACATTCTGATGGAAAGGAAGATCAACATATGTTTCTCTACATTCTCTGTGGAATAGTTCCATCCGTCCGTATTTTGGTGAATGTAACAACAGTGAAATTTCATAAAATTGGTATGATTTCTTCTTTTTATTGTGGTTTTGGCAATATTTTGAGGTTATTTGCCTGGTTTTGATAACGAGTTACACTATTGCTATGTTGCAAAAGTATTTCCGTGACACCATGCTACGATTCAAGTTACATGTATATAAAATAACTAAATGGACATATCCTTTACAGTATCTTCATTAATGTGTGTGATCAAAAAGACACATATTATAATAGTTTAGATTATAAGACAATATGTGGAAATGAATAAAAAAGATTAAATGTTTAGCTATTCAAACATAACGACGATTTATTCATCATACTTATATGCATTGTATTCATGTTTAGATGGGTAAGTGGATAGCACAGAATGAAGAATTACCATGAAGAACATTAATAAATATGTAGACACTTGTCAGAAAAATAATTGAAATAGCTATTGTGATAGGTGCTTGGCATGCCACGACATGTGTGTTTTTCGTGATAATTATAACGTACATTACTTTCTGTTCACATAATTTAACTGATTGAAAGCATGATATTGTGTTACCGCAAGAGAAATTGACCTTGTCCAAAGTGTGCACTAAAGTGTATTTTTCTGGTACGATTAGTAAGTGGATAACCATCACAGGTTCTTCTTGCCAGATAATAACTGAATATGTGAAAACGTTTATGAAAATATTCAATATAGCTAAGTGGATGTGAAAAGAAAAAAACGTGTTCTGACATATCACGAACAATGCATGCGATAACACCTACGATTGTATATTAAACAACAAAACAAAACCGTCTATTGAGTGTTTTTGTTCTGGCAGTTTGATTGCAGGTTTTCCTCTGTGTGGGACAGAATGAGTAAAAAATAAGTGTTGCAAGTAAGTATAGTTGATACCTGCTTCACCATTTTTTAAGATGGGACCATACCAAAAGCCGTTGTTTGACATGCACATGAAACGGATCTTCAGCATCTTCTCTAGATTCTTGGCAAAATTAAAGTTCCAAGCGTTCGAAAATAGTCAACGAAGATCGTGACCCAGCATATACCATTAAATCACTGATTTATAATTGTATGACCTTGCTTGTAGGTTGCTCTTCACAGTGACGTCATTACTTCCTTATTTGTCCGTTAAACAAATTCTGTTGAACATGATTTTTATGCGATAAATTAAACGCTCAAAGTGGAAAAGTTGATTGTTTAATATATGTGGTTAAATTAATCACTGTGTTTATAATCACACATATTGTTCGCCCGGTGACATTTTTAGTTATTTACAAAACTGTAATTAACTTGTATAACCGTTGTGGTATTAAAATGTGACAAGAATAGCCTTTAAAATAAAACCCCAATTGTCTAAAATGGAAAGTACTCAGTTCAGTCAACAGTTACTGGTGTTTGTATATGTTGAGGTGGCTTGAAGGCGCTACTTTGTTGCACTGTGCCGTGTTAGTAATTTTGCTTGATGTTGATAAGGTCAGTGGCGGATACTTGTATTGACTTCATTCCATCGTGCTAAAGAAAAGAATAATTAAATTGTACAACATATTTTTTTTTTCTTTTAACGATTATTGATTTCGTTAAATGCTTTTATATATTATATAAATGTTAAATTGAAATTGCGTATTTTGTGATTAATTCTAAGCTAAGTGCGAGGTGTGGAATACTTTAAAATAATTTAACTATCATACATTTTTCTAGGACATCACCTGGGATTTTATTCATATAATTAACCACAAACTGATTTTTTTTTAAATTAAGTTGGATAGTGCATATTATAATATACATTTAGTTTTGCGATAAAAATGTTAGGACAGAACAAAACAAATGGCATAATTACAGTTTCGATTATTTAACACGAGGCGATACTGTTGAGATTTGTGAGCAAATGCAGATATAAAACATTAACTGCTTATTCATTCATTACTAACAACGAGTTATTCATGAGCATAAACTTGTAAAAGTAAAATTAAAAACAAACTTTGCATTAAATTTTGCAAAACAAAGAAGAGTTTACCACTGCCGTAACTTTTCTGAGTGATTTAAGATGCTTTGGTTATGCGACATGAAGCAAATGCCATAATTCCATGTCATAGTCAAAGAAATAATAAATAACATCTTGTTGAAGCCCTTAAGTTTAGACAGTATTACCCACGTACGTTTAGTTGATGTATTTTACATAAGAACGTATGGTTAAATTATTAAATTAGGTAAACTATTTTAAACTGTTTAAAATACATGCAGCCTTTTATTTTGACACCATATCATTTGGGCATCCCTCTGTCGCATAGCACCTGATCACATTATGAGTTTGTTTTTGAAATGATCGGATTAAACTTATTCCCATAAATGTCATTCACAAACGGTGAAATAGGCAGTACAAATATCCTGAATACTCAGCCACAAACAGGAATACAAATGTCAAATGTCGCGGTCTGCGAATCTCTTTATTCATCGGTTATAAGGTATGACGACCTGACGAAAGACACGCGACAAAGCAATTAGTTAATATAACAGACAGTGAATGAAGTACACTAAACTTCTCGAGACTATGTTTGGTTAAATAGCCCGTAAATTTCGTTCACAAAAAGTGTAATATGCAATAAAAAATATACCGAATGTTAAGCCAAAAACAGAAATACAACATACTCCATCGAATTTCGCATTCTGTATTGAAACACATCCTAAACAACAAAGTAGAACGCTCACGGCACAGAAGTTGTAAAAAAAATCCTCATAAAATCGCAAGTTTAAATATATATAAAAAAAACACACACACATTCGGGTATATTGAGTGTGTCTTACTTACCACAGATCGAGAATGACACTGCACAGTGTAGAATCCAATCGATTTTAAAGTATAAACAACAAGCCCGTTTTGATATAATTTGGAAATCGAAGTTTGGTTCACATCAAAGTTCGGTACCACCTAACGCTTTACCCAAATACACAAATTACATCAAAACGTAAACATCAAACGGCAAAACCTCACCCTCATTGTGTAAATTGATTGTTATCTCCGAATGCATGCTACCTTTTTATTTCAATATAATATAGAAACACTATATAAACGTTGTTATATGTTTTTATACAATTTGAATATCGCATTGAAACACTTTTCGATGAAAAAAAAGCTTTTTCAATACTCAAATATTTATACTANAACAGGAATACAAATGTCAAATGTCGCGGTCTGCGAATCTCTTTATTCATCGGTTATAAGGTATGACGACCTGACGAAAGACACGCGACAAAGCAATTAGTTAATATAACAGACAGTGAATGAAGTACACTAAACTTCTCGAGACTATGTTTGGTTAAATAGCCCGTAAATTTCGTTCACAAAAAGTGTAATATGCAATAAAAAATATACCGAATGTTAAGCCAAAAACAGAAATACAACATACTCCATCGAATTTCGCATTCTGTATTGAAACACATCCTAAACAACAAAGTAGAACGCTCACGGCACAGAAGTTGTAAAAAAAATCCTCATAAAATCGCAAGTTTAAATATATATAAAAAAAACACACACACATTCGGGTATATTGAGTGTGTCTTACTTACCACAGATCGAGAATGACACTGCACAGTGTAGAATCCAATCGATTTTAAAGTATAAACAACAAGCCCGTTTTGATATAATTTGGAAATCGAAGTTTGGTTCACATCAAAGTTCGGTACCACCTAACGCTTTACCCAAATACACAAATTACATCAAAACGTAAACATCAAACGGCAAAACCTCACCCTCATTGTGTAAATTGATTGTTATCTCCGAATGCATGCTACCTTTTTATTTCAATATAATATAGAAACACTATATAAACGTTGTTATATGTTTTTATACAATTTGAATATCGCATTGAAACACTTTTCGATGAAAAAAAAGCTTTTTCAATACTCAAATATTTATACTACATAATACGATTTTCAACTTTGTATACTTTGATACCATGTCAATTTTATTTATTTACTCCAATTTCGCGTTTCTTAAGTCAGGTCGTCTTTTGTTGGTGTTCTGTGGGAATCAACCATATGTTATCATGCAATAATTATTTGGATTCCAATCTCGCGCTAAGATCAAACAGTTGAGTCGATACATTTTCACATCTTTCATCAATGAACGAAACGCGCCGAAATACTATTTAAACAAATGTAGTATTTTCTCAGGCCTGATTCTTTGTAATAAAAGAGAAGTTATTAAATTATCTGTTTTTGTAAAAGAAGCCCTGTTTATCAGAAAGTCCACATTGAATGTCGTTCAGAATACGATCAACTGATTGATATGTTCGCGGTTCGTTGATTGTTTGTGTATGTAATTGTTTGTCTAATAGTTTGTATATATATATATATATAACATTGTCAACCTGTATTTTACAGAACTAAAAATGTATGTTTATAC
>VMBQ01012878.1:0-17909 GCA_007657795.1 Dreissena rostriformis
TACGAGTGCTTTCTCTACATTTGTTATTTTGTGACATTAATGACAGAGTACTGGTTATTATTTTTTTTAGTATGAAAGTTACGTTGATCTGAAAATAAAAATGATACGACGTATAAATAAACATTTGAAACTTAGACAAAACAGAAATTCTTCCAGCACTTGATTAATTTATTGTACAGCATAGCAACATCATTTACAATACACTGATGTCAGGAAAAATATGGTGTTTATCGCAGTATTTCTTGCATTTGGAATGCTAGAGAAATCTGATAAACACGCAAAGCTTGTCAGTTGCCCATTTGTTATTGCTGTTAACCAGTATTCAAATTAATGAATGTATGTTAAACTGAACAGATTCCAATACGTAATACGAAATCGATATGCCTTGGGCGTATGTTTACACAGGAAATCTATCAGGCTATCAGGATATTATAGCATATAACGTTGCAAGTCTGGCAAGGAAAAGAACGAATTCTAGTTTATATGTTCCCGTTTGGAACGCTCATTCGGAGAGGGAGGTTAATAATATACCATTTCACATGGAGTAGGAGATCGTCGTAATATTCCTGGAAACGAGTAAAATGGATGTTAATTTTGTGACTTCTCAGCCATTCACAACTTGGAGCAAGCATTCCAATACGAAATGCATCTGATCAAATCATGTACAGAATGACAATAAGTACTCCTTTTGAAAATTTCAATATATCGAGCTTAAACACGCATGTTCCAGTGATTAATTATCACCGTTGTTAAAATAATTCACTATTCTGATTCGTCTATCGTAAGAAATTCGTATTAATTAATACTATTTCCATAGCCTTTATCTTGGCAGCCTTTCATTTTGCAGAGATTTGACATTTTGATAAGAAAAAGACCGAGCTACAGTACATAGCAGCTCTGTCATAAGCTGCTTCAGTTTATACATACCATTTAATTTTAGCTATCAGCGGCTCCAGTGTCCTGTTGGTGCAGTGGTTGGTACACGCGCATCGCACCTTGGTGACAAAGGTTGAATTCATGTGAGTTTTGTTTGAGGTCACCATAACGGACAGCCGGGGTTTCATCCGGGTACTCCGGTTTCCCCGCACAGCACAAGACCATGCAAAAAAAAACAACATAGAAGGAAATTGCAACTTTAATTCAAAATTCGTCCAAACGTTCGTGAGTTTATTAAATTACTTAGGTAAGAGTTCTGGGACACACCGCATGCAGCCTCAGGTGTGGAAGGACTTCAATAAATACAAACACACAGTGTCTTCAGGCAGCGATTGGTTGACCGGTAGTTTAGAAATAATGAAATGGGAAACTTTTCGGGACTTAGCTATTCGGCAAAACTCGATGTGAAATGGTCTATCATGCAAACAAAAGCTTATATTCGAATACGTTTTCGAATTTTCAAAATTACAGTGTGATTATTCGAATCATCTCAATTGTATTCTGATTATTCGAAAGTTTTTTGAACTGATTTCCGATGAAATATTGCACGCGAATTAGTGAATAAAATAATTTTTAAACAGAAATAGTATCATCATTTCTCATTACTACAATAACAACACTAACAGAATAAAAAAACAAAACTTGAACGTTAGAAAAGAAAAGTTTCAATTACAACATCCAGACCGCCTATAAACAACACAATTCAGAATAAAAGAACAGCAATATCAGCAGCAGCAACATCATCATCACCGTCAACAACAAATAAAATGAAAATGTCAACGGCCTAGTACTTCGTAAAACTTTCCTTCATAAGAACTCATAATATTTAATGCATTGCATTCAATATGCATTGAATAATTTTCGATGGAGTTGATTCTCAAAGAAAGACCACGATCAGCTACGTGTTACGCACGGAGTGCGGCTTTCATAAAGGATCGCACGGCAGTGGGAACATAGAATAATTTTACCATTTGTCGGTTTGTATTGCTTGTTAGTTCAATCGCTATAATATGACATTTTATTAAAAACAGTTCTCAATTTATAATATTTTACAGACTGAAGGTTTCGTATGATGACGTATATCTCCATTCTGTGGACGTGAACCAGTTTGTAAACTCGCCGGAATACGACGCTCGTAACGAAACTTTCACTGGAGGAAAGTATAAGGTAATATCTGTGGACCGCTATGAAATGTAACCAAGGTATAGCTCGATGCAATTAACGTGCTCAATATTTATACAATACATAATTGTTGAACATGGTACTTAGATAAAGGATCTTGTTTGTCAAGTTATACAAGTGTTTATGAATTTGCAATGATTTTGATGAAACCAACGTCGATGTATCTGAGAGTATCTTAGTAAAATAGCATGTGGATTGTAATGTTTTGTTAAAAACCTTTTGACAAGTTTTCGAGACATTTCTGTTACAAATCTGTTGTAAACTCTCATCAGTTGCTTCAATTTCACGTTTGTAACTCTTACGTTTGTAGATCAATATAAATGTCATCAGTTGCTACAGTTCACGTTTGGAACTCTTACATATGTAGATCAATATAAATGTCCTCAGTTGCTACAGTTCACGTTTGGAACTCTTACATATGTAGATACATATAAATGTCCTCAGTTGCTACAGTTCATGTTTGGAACTCTTACATATGTAGATCAATATAAATGTCCTCAGTTGCTACAGTTTCACGTTTGGAATTCTTACATATGTAGATTAATATAAATGTCCTCAATTGGTACAGTTCACGTTTGGAATTCTTACGTATGTAGATAAATATAAATGTCCTCAGTTGCTACAGTTCACGTTTCGAATTCTTACATATGTAGATAAATATAAATGTCCTCAGTTGCTACAGTTCACGTTTGGAATTCTTACATATGTAGATCAATATAAATGTCCTCAATTGCTACAGTTCACGTTTGGAATTCTTACATATGTAGATCAATATAAATGTCCTCAATTGCTACAGTTTCACGTTTGGAACTCTTACATATGTAGATCAATATAAATGTCCTCATTTGCTACAGTTTCACGTTTGGAATTCTTACATATGTAGATCAATATAAATGTCCTCAATTGGTACAGTTCACGTTTGGAATTCTTACGTATGTAGATAAATATAAATGTCCTCAGTTGCTACAGTTCACGTTTCGAATTCTTACATATGTAGATAAAAATAAATGTCCTCAGTTGCTGCAGTTTACGTTTGGAACTCTTACGAATGTAGATAAATATAAATGTCCTCAGTTGCTACAGTTTCACGTTTGGAACTCTAACGTATGTAGATAAATATAAATGTAATCAGTTGCTACAGTTCACGTTTGGAACTCTTACGTATGTAGATAAATATAAATGTAATCAGTTGCTACAGTTCACGTTTGTAACTCTTACGTATGTAGATAAATATAAATGTAATCAGTTGCTACAGTTTCACGTTTGGAACTCTAACGTATGTAGATAAATATAAATGTCCTCAGTTGCTGCAGTTCACGTTTGGAACTCTTACGTATGTAGATAAATATAAATGTCCTCAGTTGCTACAGTTTCACGTTTGGAACTCTAACGTATGTAGATAAATATAAATGTAATCAGTTGCTACAGTTCACGTTTGGAACTCTTACGTATGTAGATAAATATAAATGTCATCANACAGGCTAATCAGGGACGAAACTTTCCGATGCTCTAGTATTTTTTCGTAAAAGGAACTCGCTTCTTAGCGAGAATCAAGTTTTGGCGAAAAGTGTCGTCCCTGATTAGCCTGTGCGGACTGCACATGCTCATTTGAAACGACACTTTACGCACATGAATTTAGCACAGTTTTTTCCCCCAAAACAAGGCTCATTTATTGTCAACTGATGTTCAGGTTGCTACAAGCAGCCGAGTAACATGTCGTCCTCCACAACCAATGAATCTACCGTGTGAAATGTGAGACGCGAAAAAAAGTGAACTATTTGTACCGTGTGAATTGCGTGTTTCAACAACTGAGAAAACCAGACAACGTACATTTCTTGACGCAACCAAATATCGTACAGGTTCAAATACGCACTTAGCTGTCAACTGAACCTCGGCGTTTACAAGCATAGTGAGTTTGCTGTTTGATCAACACCAAATTGCGATACGGTGGTTATTTGACATACATATAAACCACGAATAATGAATGAGCAAATATTGAGGAAATAATTATGACCTGTATACTCTGCACTTCCTATTAAAGCCGTATATCGTTTAAATAATTCTGAAATATCATTTGAATCAGATTCCAGCATTTTTTGAAATTCGTAATTAAATGTTTTAAATTGATAAATGTTACCATCGGTACTAAAGAGATCCTGTATAATACAAGAATATAACGAAAAGAAAACGAAAACAAAACCCAACAACACCATCATTAACTCCACCCTTCCATCGAACCAATGACTACATTGTATAGGATTATAATTCTTACGTCTGAACCACTACTTTTCATAACTTATCCACGTATTTGCACACAATATAACGAAAACAAACGAAGCTCTCCGAATTTATCATTCGATTTGCCGTTGTAATGCTTTCAAACTTTATCGATTTCTAATGATTATACACTAAAAACAAACATGTATATTAGCATGAGTATACTAAATTGTAGTGTGTTATTTCGCTTCATGCTGTAATGTTTTCTTTTAATTTTTCAATCTGTGACAAAAGGTTGAACAGTTGTCTTTTTGACAATCTGCGAACAAGTCCCTTTAACACTCATCGAGTTATACACCTGACAAGGAGCGTGACAAACGGACGGACATACAATGCGACCACAATATGCACCTTAACTACGGTACTTTCGAGGAATATACAATACTTATTTGTTTACAAATATTTGTAGAGACAGCATGCATCCAGTCCATTTACTATTAAATACTGCGTTGAATGAGTTCCCCGGAATGAACAATATATGAGCCTCGCTCTGGGGAAACGGGGCTTTATGCATGTTCGTGAAGTGTCGTCCCAGATTAGCCTTTTTAGTCCGCACAGGCTAATCAGGGACGACACTTTCCGTTATAATGGTATCTTTCGTTTAATGGAAGTCTCTTTAAGAAAAAAATGCAATTGAGGCGGAAAGTGTCACTTTACTGACACTTGACGCACATACATTAAACCCCGTTCTATCAGAGCGAGGCACATTTTACATGTTTGCAGGTTTACTGTAGTTTAAACCTATTTATTTTTGCTCGATTGCATCGAAAGCCATAGGCTTATATAAACGCTCTCGAGTCCGTTTCCTGGGACTAGAACCAGTACTTGGTGTCTTTGGGGGAGATCAAAGGAACGCTCCCAGTGGGGTTCGAACCCATGATCTCCCGATCGCTAGGCGGACACCATATCCACAACGCCACGCCGATCTGTTTACTGTAGGTTGTATCACTGCATTGAATATGTCGTAATGTATCACTGCTTTGAATAAGTTGTTATAACATTTATTTATCTGCTCGTTGTTTGCTGATCCTTGCCTGGTTTCGAGATGAAATGAAACGTTATACATATACATTATTGTAGTGGTGTTTTTTTTTAAAGACTAGTGTAGCTGTATGTTTAGGAAAATAAGTGAAGAAAAATAAAACAAAAACTATTCTAACTGATATATAGTATAAGGGACGTTTATTTAAACAAATACATCATGTTTAATATAATGAGTACACATAACGCAATACACAATATAAAACATACACAATTGTCAATAGTGCACATGCATATTAAACATAATAATTAGTAACAATATAAATTCTTAAGGTATGATTAACGAACCCAAACTTAGAGATTTAAAAAGGTGTACCAAGATTCAATGTAAGTAATATAATTCGATTAACAACTTGACAGATTAAAGGAAAATTCAGAATTTTTAACTTGCCAGTCTAAAACCGTTTTATATTATGTTTCCATGTTTTGATTTGTTTATATATTGTTTACTAAAAGTGTTGAACAATGGAGACTCGTCAATCGTTGAAGATCAGGTGCCATATAACATTATATGTATATATTATGATTATATGATACACATAAAAGAGGTACGTGTCAATGTGCAAAGTCTTCGGAAAAATCAGCATCACCACAACACGCGTGCATTATATAAAAGGCATCCAGATAAAGGAAATAAACCGTACTGCTCGGGGTCAATTACCGAGGAAATGGCCATATCAGACTACCTGATTATTTTCCGTTCAATATATTTATGTATTTTATTTTCCTCGTCAATGGGCGTGTTTGAGTCGAGGGCATCCCACTCCACACCGTACAGAGTTTACAAGCATTGTATGCATATTATAGCACATTTTATACACTTTACAATCAATAGCTTTTACAAAACAATATCAACAATATCTTGTTAAAGAATTGATTAAAGTCACTTATCACAACTACTGGAAAAGGGGTAACAACAGTTCCGATTCTTTACTTGTACGTAAATCATTAAAATAATTAATTTCGTTACGTACATGGTAGTGCAGCGACAAATACTATTTTGCTGCTTTAAGAGTGGGTCTAGTTTTGTTCATTTTAAACATGTTTATCAAAACAAATAATACATTTAAAGGTACATTTGTATTTGCATGTACTAGTTTAAATGAAGGCATGTTTAGAAAGTTCGAAAAATGATAACATCCAGTAAATAATTCTGTTATTAACAGATTGACATTCTGACATTCACAAAATATATGTTACATAGTTTAACATTCATTTATACGAAAGGTACAGATGGCTGCAATGGCATACCCAATGTTTAATAAGAAGGAGTTTGTACCTTTGATTCTATGTACAATTCTATATTGAAACCACTGTTAATTGGTATCCCGAGTAATACGAAAAGGCATATCAAAATATGTAGCCATTCATTTGTTTAAATACAATTAATAATGTTCGACCATTTAGCAATACACACTGGCGAAGATGTTGGTTTTAATATTTACTTTAAGTGGGTATCTGCCTTGCTCTACGTAGAGAATTTAATTGGGTGTTGATTTCCTTGAGTTTCTTATTTTCATAAGAAACGAAATATGTATTTTTTTTCCAGATTATTTGTGTTTTTTTAGTCAAAAACTTCAGTGGAAAATGTGTGAAATTGGAAGCATTGTGCTATCGAATTAGGATATTTGTAAGGCAAGTGGAAGATCGAGATTGTTTATTCTCTTGTATGTTAGATGCAGTGCTTTTTTGGCTTGTTCTTCGATATATGTTCTTGCTTAAAAAAAACTGCCACTGTAACTGAAGTATGTTTCCGAAATATTTATAATATTGTACTATTTCAATAAATGTATTGTTTATTTTGAATGGGTATTTTTGCCAAGATCTTTTATTACTGCCAAATATTATAACTTTAGTTTTTTCTACATTTACTGTGAATGTCTATTGTTTGCAATATTTTTCAAAATCGTCTTAATATTTTTTAAACGTTTGTGGGGAGTCTGCTAGGAGAATAGGGTTATCTGCAAACAGTAGGGCAATTAGGGCGAGCAATCAAATTGTTCTCCATATGATAAGAATTTGGATCCCTTTGTTGTTACTATTATTAAGGTATTCTAGTAAGTCATTAAGGTAGTAGGAGAATAAGAAAGAAGAAAGATTGTCCCTTTGTCGGACTCGCAAGCAAAGAAAGCTGAATGGTTGTTACTTGTTTAAACACATGATTTGATGTTGTCGCATACATGTTTTATAATTCGAATGAATATTCCTTAGACATTGTTGTTTATTAGTGTATGGAATAGTTCTGCTCTGGGGATGAGGTCAAAGCATTAAGTTAAGTCTACAAAGCCGACGAATAGTTAACTATTTCAATGTTGCATGTTGTTTTAGAATAGGTTGTCTGTTGTTGTCGCTTTCATTTATTACAAAGAAATGCTGGACCCATAGAAGGCCTCCCAAACGTTGAATGTGTGTGGATGTACACTCGTTAACAGCAATACCCAGCTACGTTTGATGCTTGCTTGCATACAAAGCTAGTAACCACTGAATTTGTTTTATAATTCTTATTAGAAACTGGAAATGTTTTTCAGAAAACAAAGCATATTCTCATTTTACATGAAGGAATTTTAATTAATTCTTCAAGTTGTTTGGTTATTAGCCCTCTTCGGCTATTGGTCCTTGGCCATAATATTATGAGTGATCTCATTACACGTGTCACAAATTGTCAAACGAGGAAGAAGTTCACACGGGTTTGGTCCCTGACATGACACGACACCAGAAATGAATACAACGTCGCAAATGTTTACACGTGTAGTAAATCCTCATGGATGTCTCTTATGTTTACACATGTAGTAAATCCTCATGAATGTCTCTTATGTTTACACGTGTAGTAAATCCTCATGGATGTCTCTTATGTTTACACGTGTAGTAAATCCTCATGGATGTCTCTTATTTGTAACATTATACGTGTAGTAAATCCTCATGGATGTCTCTTATTAATGTTTACACGTGTAGTAAATCCTCATGGATGTCTCTTATTAATGTTTACACGTGTATTAAATCCTCATGGATGTCTCTTATTAATGTCTACACGTGTAGTAAATCCTCATGGATGTCTCTTAGTAATGTTTACACGTGTAATAAATCCTCATGGGTGTCTATTATTAATGTTTACACGTGTAGTCAATCCTCATGGATGTCTCTTATTTGCAACATCATAACAAGGACGCATTTGCTTCAAGAGCGTTCATTATTACTTGCTAGGCAAGCCATTTATGTTTCTATCGCAGTGTTATCGATAGAAATCAGTTTATTTTCAAAGTCGACCCAGAACGCGGTTACCTCATGACCACTGCCATGGCGAGGAAAATCTATGAAGTGGTCTTTGTGTATTAATTTTTCTGCACCCGGTATACCATCCACACAGGGATAATCATATAATAGTGCCAACGTGATGTGTTTTCCTCTTTGGATTGCTTCTTCGTTTGCCATATGGACCGCAATACACCATTCATTGGAATCACCGCAATCTGAACTCACAACAAACAAAACACATCTGCTGACGTGGATAGCGTTTCCAATAACACTACAGAGGTTCAAACCAGGAATAATGTCTTCTTGACTGAACACTTTGTACCCGAGTTCACTAAGTTTGGGTAAGACAGTGTACGCAATGAATTCCTGTACCTCGTAAGAATACGCCAAATATACGTGATATTTATACAACAAATCATTGGAACTTGAATGGCGGTATATCCATTTCGCAAACGCTGTTTGCTATTTCGGACGTAGAACCAGTATTTTATTTTCCATCGAAATTTATACACCAACGTACCGACCATTATGTTTAACAAAATAATCCCGCACACCACACAAACTACAATCTGAAATGTATAGGTTCTACATTTGTTATCAAAATTGTTTTTGAATGATTTCAAATCTGGTTCATTGTTTACTTCTGTTTCATTGCATGTAAACTGTAGTAAGTACCGATAACTTTGAACGTCTTCAACCACGCTATTCATGAATGCCTGATCATCAGCGTTACATGTACATAGAAAATCATTGTTTCTCAGATCAACGACTGATCCGTTTATGTTTTCAATATTGTTTCCAATAACGTGTAAAATCTGTTTAAATTCGGTCAGAGTTAATAGGCAATTTTGTGAAAGATTTAGCACTTTGAGTTTTGTACAATTATCTGCATAAATTCTGAACGATTTAAGTTTGTTTTGTGACAGGTCCAAGTATGTTATATTGATCTGATTTTTTAAAAGAGTATTATTTAATATCTTAAGTTCATTTTTTGATATATCCAGATATTGAAGCTCAATATTGTTTTCAAATAAACCACCATAATTTGTTATCGCAAAGCTAAGATAATTTCCAGACAGATCTAGAAACTGAAGATAACGAAGACCCGTAAATACAGTTGGATCAACGTCGGAACACTTATTTGAACTCACGTCAAGATGTGTAAGGGATATAGACCCAGGTATTGAAATCCACCAACAAGGTATGAAATTAAGCACTAAGTTTGATGAATTAACAGTTTTTAAAGAATTATTCTGATTCAAGTAATTGAATACGGCATACCCCATGTGACTAGAATGAACATCAAGTGTTTCAAGTTTAGATGGCAATACAGCGGGTATCTCGCCAAAGCCTAATTCAAAATTACTTGAAAGGTCAAGACTGTTTAGAGTTTTGACGCCATCAAATGCCAGCTTGGAGATTGATTGAACATTGCAATGAACAATCGAAAGTTTCGAGACATGTTCCAAATTTGTAAGCATCTCATTGCTAATATGGCCGATATAACAATAATCATGATCCAGAAACGGTGGATCAGGTAAATCGCCAGAAATGCGGATATTTTTCAAGTTTGGCATTCGTTTAAACTCTTCTCCAAACACTCCAAATGGTAGACCATCTATCCAGATTTCTTCCAGCGTGGGTACATTGGACCACAGCTTATTCGGATAGCCCTCTTTTGCATTCAATACATGTGTGGTTCCATACATTCTCAATATTTTCAGAGATGTCAAATTCCTGAAGAGGTGTGAATCAGTCAAATTTGTAAAAGGCAGGTTGTGGTTGTTTGAAACGTCAAGTTCCTCTAGAGAATCGAGTCCTGCAAATGTCCTAGCGTTGATCACAGATCCTTTCGGTCCGTTCATTGATATGTACGAGTTACTCAAATCCAATGTCGTCAAATTGTCGAATCCTGCAAATGGTGATGCAGAGTTCAAGGTTAAGCGCGAGAGATTGTTGTTGGCGAGATTAAGCTTTATGATGTCACTGATTGAAATGCTACCAAATAATGGTACCTCCTTCAATGACCTTGATGAACAATCAACGATAAATCCCTCCGCCGCATTATCCTCGCAGTTACAGGGTCCACATTCTATGTGTGCTGATTCCACAAAGTGTTTGACCGCGAGGTGAAACAGTGCAAATCGAAGAATCAATCTTGAAATCATGTGTAGTTCACGGATAGCCATGGTAGGTTCCTGTAAGCTTAATACAATAAATAAACAAATTAGCATTGCGCTACTATTACCTACATTTAAGTAACACAAGTGGTCGGTGACAGCTGCATCAAAAATGCGAAAGAATTTTGGGTTTAAAATTGCACAACCTGTTTTTATAACGTTTTTAACTGAATGTAAAAATAGGTTTAATGCAACTTTTCAAGTAATTTTCTGAAAATCGCGAGAAAGTGAAAGTATTTTTTTTTTTTTTAATTAATAAACATTTGTTTCTTTTTAAATAGTCAAACTTATTCATATTTTGTGTCGCCTGCGTATGTTCGTTTGACTCATAACTGAACGATACAAGTTCTGAGCTATGTAAATATATCTAACATAGTAGCAGCACATGTAACTGGGAAAAGCACATACGCATAGACGAATAGCGATATATAGATGCTATGGTATAGTAATATCTACATCTACGGTAATGTTTAGGCTTCAATAAATGACCGAAAATGGTCACTATAGACTGTTATTCGGATTGGACGCAGTCCTTTAATTGAGTATGTGATTTCGAACAGTATCGATTTCTTAAGCATTTGGTCACTAGACATGTCGAAGTCTATCACACACGATAAAAACATGTTTCTACATAACTTACATTGATTGGTCGTTAAAACAATAAAGCATGTAGTGGTTTTTAACCTTAGCAAAATAGTGATACAACCTAGCCGATTGATACTTTCACTTACCGAAATTGACAGGATTTATTCGATTATAGGTGTGCCGACTTTCAAACGCGACTCGCAATCAAAATAGCGAAGAAAAGAAAGAGCGCAGTAGTGATGTCATTATACTGATATCATAATCCCAGCATCCATCACGATTTATTAATAAAACGGATATCTAGATATGGTTCGGAAAAAGTTGCTGTTCGGATTTAGGATTTGACTCTACATTGTTTTACTTAGTGCTGCATTATAACGCTTGCTTTGTGTTTTGTTGTTCTCTAGCAGTAGAGGATATCAGTGTGCAAATAATGACCAGGAGGTCAGCATTTCGATTTTTACTCCGGAAGCATGTGCAGGCTTATATCTTAATTCACCAATTAATTAATTAATTCACCGGAATACGGACTAGAGAGTGACTCAATAAGCCTTAGGCTTTGATGCAAATGAGCCTAAGTTTAAAAAGGTTTAAATAAAAAACAAAATATCAACGAAAATCTCATAACATACCTATAAAGTTTAAACTGCAGATATTTATTTTATTTTTGTTGAAAAT
This sequence comes from Dreissena rostriformis, assembly GCA_007657795.1. Lineage (NCBI taxonomy): Eukaryota > Metazoa > Mollusca > Bivalvia > Myida > Dreissenidae > Dreissena > Dreissena rostriformis. The sequence continues at coordinate 12,132 of VMBQ01012878.1, forward strand.
AAGTCCATATAACAAACTAATCCTGTGCTAGTCACACACGCATTTTATATCATCAACATCTTTAGAACTATCTTATATCTTGATAACTTGTGGTTTATTCTGTTTGGTGGTGCATGATATCAGCAGATGCACGTGTACTCCACTTAACGCAGGGAATGCAGATGTCGACAACATACAAATATATAATTTCATGGTTGCACGTGATAATAAAACTACAGATTTGTCATCGTCTTGTGATTTGAAAACCTGAAAATTATAATGCGTTACAAATGAGAATCGAGTTATTTATAACTAAGAAATAGCAGGTGATAAACAAGCATGCAATAAGCGCATGCGCACTCTCGCTAAAACGCATACGATATAGATAACCTTGAAACATGCAGACGATTTGAACAACAAGGAAGATGCAGACGAAATACTGGTTTCATACAATGGATTTAAATCATTAATTACACATTGATAAGTTGCCCTACATTATTAAAAATATTAGCATATATTATCGATCTTAACGAGAGTTTCGATAAAAATAAAATATTTAAAACGGGTTAAAGTGTACAAGTCCGCGTGTAATATTTTACGGATGTAATGCTTCGTATTTGGTGTGGAAATGACGCATACAATTAAAAAAAAAAAACATGATATTTATAATTCTATATTTCAGTGTGTTTTTTTTTTAAATATAAAATGACACGTTTGTCAAATCTTAAATATATCGTCTTATTCATAAATGATATTCAAAATATCGAAGAAAAGAAAGAGCGCAGAAGTGATGTCATTATACCGATGTCATAATCCCAGTATCATCACGATTTATTAATTAAACGGATATTTAAATTTGGTTCGGAAAAAGTAGCTTTTCGGATATAGGATTTCACTCTACATTGCTTTACTTAGTGCTGCATTGTAACGTTTGCTTTGTGTTTTGTTGTTTTCGAGCAGTAGAGGATAGTATACTGTGCAAATAATGATCAGGAGGTTAGAATTTCGATTTATTTTATTCCGGGTGGATGTGCAAGCTGATATCTTAATACACCAAGTACAGGTTGTACCCAGAAGACGGCATAGAGAGTCTCTCAATTAGCTACAGGCTTTTGGTGCAAATGAGCCTACGTTTAAATAGGTACAACATAAAACAAAATATCAAAGAAAATCTCAGTACATACCTATACAATGCAGATATTTATTCCATTTTTTTTCAAAATAAGTCCATACAAAAAACTATTCCTGTGCTAGTCACACACGCATTTTATATAATCAACATCTTTAGAACTATCAAATATCTTGATAACTTGTGGTTACCGGGTAGTTCCGTTTGATGGTGCATGACATCAGCAGATTAAAGTGTAACTTAACACAAAAAATGCAGATGTCGACCAAATACAACATTTACACATGAATAGAATATCACGTGGTTGCACGTCATAAAAAACACATGGATGTGTCACTGTCGCGTGACAAGGAGTTAGCTTAAAGGGACCTGTTTACAGATTGGTAAATTGACAAAATTGAAACAAAATGTCAAGACTTGCACATTTTCGTTGTAATTATGTTATTTGCGAGGAAAAAGTAATACTTAACATTTACTTCCCTAAAAATGTCCATTTTATGAATCTTTTGGCAATTAATTTGAAAACATGAAAATTATAAAGCGTTGCAAAGGCGAAACGATTTATTTATAACCATGGAATTCCAGCTCATGTGTAAAATATGTATGTTACAGTAAATCTGTGAAACTAGGACTTTAACAATATTCTTAAACGATTCCGGATGTAAGTGAAATTGCTGTTTCACTAAACGACTTCACGAACTGCTTACTTTTTCATGAATTTCGCGAAATGACTAAAAACGTTGACACACTTTTACACAGTTTCACAAGAGGCCTTTAAGATGATTAAGGACATGTGTTAATAATCTTTTCAAACATGATGTTTCTCACATGTCATATATCCACACACCTGCGAAGATAAGAATTTTATTATTCACATTGTAACGATTGTATAATGTTAATGGTTATATTACGGTGGGCGGCGTTCTGTGGAAAATGGGCTTAATGCATTTGCGTAAAGTGTCGTCCCAGATTAGCCTGTGCATTAAGTACAGGCATATCAGGGACGACACTTTTCGTTTGTATTAAACTTTTCGTTTAAATAAAATCCAGTCTATGTGGAATGTGTCGTCCCCGATTAGCCTGTGCAAACTGCACAGTCTAATCTGGGACCACACTTTGCGTATATGCATTAAGCCCATTGTTCCCAGAACGCGGCTCAAGGTGTAAACGAGAGCACTGAATACCCTTTGAGCATTGCATTCAATGTAAGGAACTGGAGCAGATAATGATTCATGAATAATATCGGACTAAATGTGTGAATAATAAGAGCTCAATTTTCAAACACGTACAGATTGAGATCATATACTTATGAGCGTGTGAACAAGTTGTATTATCTTTGAAAAATGTCATTACATATATTCACTTTAATATTTATGATAATGTATTATAATCATAATACCACGGTATTATAATCATAAAACCACGATATTATAATTATAATACCACGGTATTATAATCAAAATACCACGGTATTATAATCATAATACCACGAACAAGACTCAATAATATGGCCAAGGTTCGAATCCTGGTCTCTTGGGAGCAATGTCCACTGCACGATTCCTAGTCTATTCAGGGCTGATAATGTATGACATTTTTATCGCCATCTTTTTAAAAGACGTATTTGTCAAATACCGATAAAAGGCATTACACGCGTTTTATAATTATAACTATTTAAATTGACGACCCATAAATGAAACGTGAATTTCACTAGTTCTTCGTGTCGTGAGTGTTATTTTGCTTGCTTGTGTCTATGTTATGCTTTCTTTTGGAATATATGACAATACAAGATACAAAAGTAACATAGCTTTGTTAGTAGAAGTTCGAATGTTTTCTCCAAATGAATTCGCGTAGTTTAATTTGTGTAAAGTGCAGTCTCTACAAAACCGCACTCTTATGAATAGCGTTCACTTGTTGATCAAGACCGTTGCTATTTCCTGCTCAATTTGCCGATACCGCGTCTGTTTTCCGGCGGATGTTGAACAGTAGCAGCATATAAAGGTTCATTCAACCATTCAAACATCAACAGAATTTATTGAAATAATTGGACGGGAATTTATAGGGCATGCATTGCAATAGACGGCGACATTTGGTATTGTGGCAGATATGAGAATATGTACTTATTGCCTGGGATATAAAGTGTTTTATGCGCGCTAATGATTTTTTATATTTTCGGACTGGATATCATGTTCATGTCTATATATGAGCCGCGTTCTGGGAAAATCGGGCTTGATGCAATCCGCACAGGCTTATCATGGATAACATTTTCCGCCTACACATTATTTTCGTTTAGAGGAGACTTCCTTTAAAAGAAACATACGATACAAGCTGAGAGTGTCGTCCCTGATTAGCCTGTTCGGACTAAATCAATTCACGAAGTCAGATATCGTTGTATGATTTATTAATTACGTGTACGGGAATGGACAAAACGAAAAATTCCATTAAAGCGGACTTCACAGGCTAATTTGGGATGACACTTAACGCAGATGCATTAAGTCCAGATTTCCCAGAACGCGTCTCATAAATTAATTGAACTCTCATAACGTGCGACAGCCGGTTGCTATAAATTCTTGTATTGGGCTTTAAACGAAGGACATGTGAAAATAAAATGACGACATAATTGCGCATTTAGTAACGTTCAACTTGAAATGAAGAGCGATGCCTCCTCGCTAATGAAACGATTCTTTTATTTCTTCATTTTTGCTTAAAAAGCCACAATAATAGTTGTGCAGCTAATACATATGCAGTTGTAAACTCGGAAATTGCGAAGAATGTATAAAAGCTTGTTTTTTCTGCTTCATTTATTAACATAACAACGAACCGAAATTGTCACCATGTTTATAAAAGGTCGCGCGCATTTCCGTAACATATCTGAGGAAAATTGAAACCCCATTTCTTGTAGCAAACCTATCGATTTATACAACCACCAGAGGCGGGATGTAACAAGATCTTAATGATGTGCGATGCGAGTGTGCATGAAATAAAAATTGAAAATAAAGAGTCAGTGGGTTTCTTAGATAACACGATGCGATTTATGAGAAAAACTTAATGAATGCGCGTACTGTACAGTCTAATCTGGGACGACACTTTACGCACATGCATTTAGCCCAGTTGTCCCAAAACGCGGCTTATACATTGAAACTGCGATATTCCATTGTTTTTCAAGAGAAGAAAAGTTGTCGCATTAATTTCAGAACAGAATAGGACACTATATAAAACGCATGGAATAAACTTTTTTTCGATAAAAGTTTATTACTTTAATATATAAATTTAATTCGAAAGGAGAACACAATACGAGTGCATGTTAACAGAGGATTTGAAACATATAAGTCGCATGCACGCGTATCAAAAGATTTAGCGTTATGATTTATATTTCTGTCTTTTAACCCTTAAACCGCATAGTGGATTCCAGTTGTTTTATTAATGTAAAAAGGGGAAAAAAAGGAAAAATGGCGACTTATGTTACAATCACCACCAACGGAATTCACGTTGAAACAAAAGATCACTGCAAAGACTGGGCGGAAGCGCAGCACGCGGTGTTCAAGATGGCGCGACTTTTCATCCTGATCTCCTTCTTCACGCCGTGCACCTTCCGGTACCACATCCTCTTTCTCCGCGTGATAATCTGCTGCGGTCACATCCTGACCCTCATCTGGGGCGCCGTGTTCGTGTGTGTGCCGGACTTCGTGATCTAGTGCGGTGCGTTCTCCGTCGCCAACTTGATCCATATCGTCTACCTCGCGTACACCAGCCTTCCGGACCGGTTCTCCAAGGCGCTTGATGACATCTATCTGCACGTGTTTAAACCGTTGAAGATCAGCCGGAAACAGTTCCAGGGTCTGGCCGAGATAGGCTCAATGGGGCTGCGAGGGAAAGGGGGCTCGTACTCGAAACAGGACCACACGTGCACGGGATTAAGACTCTCCATGTTGCTTTGAGGAAGGTGAGTGTAATGTTTTGTAAAATTTCGATTTTTTTTTCAAACCACAGGCATGTATTACATTAGATAGTACGTGCACTACTTATTACTGTTTGATCACTCTTTTCACATGACCTTTTGATAAGTTTAATATAACATAGTTAAGACTGACGATGTTCTATATACAAGTCGTTCTAAATTTCTGTCCTGTTTTGTTCAGCCGTTTTTGAATCCATCCGATTTAGAATATTTGTCTATAAGCATTAAGAAAGCGTGTAAAGTGCAAGTCTAACGACTGCTATAGTATACTTGTGCGAGTAATTGTGTCGCGTTCTGAGAAAACTGGGCATAATGCATGTGCGTAAAGTGTCGTCCCAGATTAGCCTGTGCAGTCCGCACAGGCTTATCAGGGGCGACACTTTCCGCCTAAACTGGATTTCCGCAAAGAAGAGAAATTATCTGTGCGGACTGCACAGGCTAATCTGGGATGACAATTGACGCACAAGCATCATGCCCAGTTTTCTCAGACTCAATTTCTGTACATTTGTTACTTTGTGAGATGTATGACTGAAAACTGTTTACTCCCTTTTTGTGAACATTAAGTCGATCTGGAAAAAAAACACGCTGATAAAAAATATTAAGAAACATTCGAATTTAAACAAGATAGAATTCCCTACCGCGCTTGGTTCATTTATTGTACGGCAACATCATTTACAATAATGTTTATTCGCTCAAGAATAAACTCTCTTATTCA
>VMBQ01012879.1:0-17897 GCA_007657795.1 Dreissena rostriformis
ATTGTGATATTTAATGATAAACAATTACATGTCATTAAAATAAACAGTCCGCACAATTATTTATTTTACCTGAATACCAGTCCTGTACCATTCCAAATCCAATCTTGGTGGTTATTCAACTGCAAGTGAACTATGTCAATAGAACCATAACTATAAAACACTAGTAGAGCAGTGTTCCAAAGAAATGATGCTGATCATAATTCAGCATGATGATGAATGATTTGATATTTCCATTTCCACTAACAATTCCACTTCAATTACTTCAAACAATGTTGAAAATGACACTATTCCACTGTCGAACGGTACCACATATAAGTAAAGTTCTCTCATTTGCAAAATTAACATCTTATTCCATTGTAATAATCGAGCTTCCTAATAATTTTAACATTTTCTCAGGCATTTGCCAATAATTATTGTTGTTGTGTTCGGAAGTAGTTCTTCAAAATGGCGACTGTTAAACCAGAGGCAATTTATGCAATAAAGGTCGATACTCCAGAGTGTAACCATGCCAGATCGTAGAAAGGCCAACAATCACTAAATACATTTGGTTTTCAAGTTTTTTTTTTAATGGGATGCTAATCTTGATTATAAAAAACTCTTATTGTTGACATTAAAGTGTTTCAATATTGAAGTTCGTTGTGTAAGAATGCACGTCCGTTCAAATTTGAACATAAAACATAAGCATTACAATAACATTTATTATCGATTTAAAACAAGATGTATTGTTGTTTTGTTCGTTTGTTTTTCTGTTGTTGTTTTTGCTTTAACATGTTCAAGTAAAATACAAGTTACATTTCCAAGTGCTGTTAGTGCGTTGAATGTTGAATGTTACGTTTATATTCCAAACGTCAAATACAGTGCGCAACGTTTTATTAAATCACCTCAAATGTCTACTGTATGATACTTTGATAAATACATTTATACAGCAAAATAATAGACAATTAACTTCTTGCAAAAACATGAAATCATAAGACGTGTACAATAAATATATTTCACATTAAACGAAATTAAAATACTTCTTACCGAAGTTAAGTTAGCCTCTCTGAAAAACAATTGTGGCTAAATGCGCGCTGCTCTTCAATTTAAATACATTATGACCCGGACTCTAGCCCCCACACTTAAGAAATATATAGCGATATCAATCATGCTTTCCGATCAGGATGTAAACTATATACGCCTATGTCAATATGTCGGAGAGAAATAATGAATGCGATAGCTATCAGACAAACGTGCGTTCCCTTTAAACCTACGCACTCGAAAATATAAATTTTAATATGCTAGTATATAATATAAATTGAATATGAAGATTTGATCATTAAAGTAAATATATTCATTTTTAGATAGTGTCGATAACATGTTCATTTATTTAGACCGAGTTTGCAAACAATATATGTAAAATCAAACATTAAATAAGGCGACGGTTATTTATATTTATTCAAACCTTGTTTTAATATTCATTCACTTAAATTATATATTTGCGGATTTATATTGGCAGACCAATGACTCGCTGCTTAATTACCACACAAACCATGGGTCAAACGTGACCAGAGTAAGCGACGCCGAAATAATGCGACACATAATATAGAGTGAACTTTATTTTTGACGATGCCGCTTCAGCAGCTCGTCTTAGTTATCATACCATGAAAATCTTCACACTGGCGACCTACTTAAAAGACTGAGCAATTAAAAGATTGAGTTAGCTCAATTTTCTCAATCGGCATACTTCGCTGATTATCATTGATAAAGGTAAAGGCAGCTTGGTTCCCGTCCTCTTTTAAATTTATCGAGAGGTTCGGGACAGGAACCAGACACGAAACTGCCAAGTGGCACTTCAAACGCTGTGACGCTGGGAAAACCCACATGTAGTTATCCCCACGCTGACACGTTGGACTAGCCTGTGTCAGACAAGTAAGACTAGCCTGTGTCAGACAAGTAAGACTTGCCTGTGTCAGACAAGTTGGACTAGCCTGTGTCAGACAAATTGGACTAGCCTGTGTCAGACAAGTTAGACTAGCCAGTGCCAGACAAGTTAGACTAGCCTGTGTCAGACAAGTTATACTAGCCTGTGTTAGCCTGTGTCAGACAAGTGAGACTAGCCTGTGTCATACATGTTAGACTAGCCTGTGCCAGACAAGTTAGAATTGCCTGTGTCAGACAAGATGGACTAGCCTGTGTCAGACACGTTGAACTAGCCTGTGTCAGACAAGTTGGACTAGCCTGTATCAGACAAGTTGGACTAGCCTGTGTCAGGCAAGTTGGACTAGACTTTGTAAGACAAGTTGGACTAGCCTGTGTCAATCAAGTAAGGCTAGCCTTTGTCAGACAAGTAAGACTAGCCTTTGTCAGACAAGTTAGACTAGCCTGTGTTAGACAATAAGACAAGCCTTTGTCATACAAGTTAGAATAGCCTGTGTAAGACAAGTTGGACTAGCCTGTGTCAGACAAGTTACACTAGCCTGTGTCAGACAAGTAAAACTTATCTGTGTCAGACAAGTTGGACTAGCCTTTGTCAGACAAGTTACACTAGCCTGTGTCAGACAAGTAAGACTAGCCTGTGTCAGACAAGTAAGACTTACCTGTGTCAGACAAGTTAGACTTGCCTGTGTCAGACAAGTTGGTCTAGCCTGTGTCAGACAAGTTGGACTATCCTTTGTCAGACAAGTTGGACTAGCTTGTGTCAATCAAGTTAGGCTAGCCTTTGTCAGACAAGTAAGACTAGCCTGTGTCAGACAAGTTAGACTAGCCTGTGTCAGACAAGTTAGACTAACCTGTGTCAGACAAGTTGGACTAGCCTGTGTCAGACAAGTTGGTCTAGCCTGTGTCAGACAAGTTAGACTAGCCTGTGTCAGACAAGTAAGACTAACCTGTGTCAGACATGTTAGATTGGCCTGTGTCAGACAAGTTGGACTAGCCTGTGTCATACAAGTTGGACTAGCCCGTGTCAGACATGTTGGACAAGCCTGTGTCAGACAAGTTGGACTAGTCTGTGTCATACAAGTTGGACTAGCCTGTGTCAGACAAGCTAGACTAGCCTGTGTCAGACAAGTTGGAATAGCCTCTGTCAGACAAGTTGGACTAGCCTGTGTCAGACAAGTTGGACTAGACTGTGTCAGACAAGTTAGACTAGCCTGTGTCAAACAAGTTGGAATAGCCTGTGTCAGACAAGTTGGACTAGCCTGTGTCAGACAAGTTTGAGATAGGATTTGCAAATCTTTCCTGATATTCTATTCTTATTTTTTTTTAAATTATAAACCTTAACCTTTAAGCTTGTTATGGTCTATGTTTCACAATTGTTGAAAATGAAAACAAATCAATGCATGTTTTTGTCTTGATGTCACGAACCAAAGATTAGCTAATATAATATATATGCGGCGTGGGGATACGCGTTGGCCGCTGCCGCGCCATTTCTTGTTATTTTTAGATTTGATCGAGAATGTTACCCGCCTCCCAGTTTTGCTGAATGGGTCAAGTTCCCAACGGGTAGTACTTCCCGGTACCCTTAAATTTGTGTTCGTACCCAAAAATGTTCGTACCCAATTTGTTTTTGTACCAAAATGTTTTTTTCGTACACAAACTTTTTTTTGTACCTTAATTTTTTTTCGTACCAAATGTTTTTTCGTACCCAATTTTTTTTCGTACCCAATTGTTTTTTCGTATCCAAATTGTTTTTCGTTCCCAATTTTTTGTTTGCATAATTTTTCGTACCCAAAATTTTCGTACCCAATTTTGTTTCGTATCCAATGTTTTTTTTTCGTACTCAATTTTTTGTTCATACCCAAATTGTTTTTCGTACCCAATTTTTTTTTCGTACCCCAATGTTTTGTCGTGCCCAAAATGTTTGTACCCACATACACAATTGTGGTGATGTAGATAAACTTAAATTGATGCTTTTATATCCATCCTCTTCAAAAGCTTCGTCACAACAGTACTGCCAGTACTTTGATTAATTATTATTATTATTATTATACCGGATTTATATAGCGCCCTTTTCATACAAGAGTGCACGTTCAAAGGCGCTTTAAATTAATGGGGCATATCGACGGTATTTCCCATAAATGTAGACACTTATTAAAACAATGCGACCTATCTCATTTTTCCATTGATATTAATCTATTGACAATTTTTTATTGATGAAATTATTAAGGAAAAAAGAAGTATACATTGCCAACGGTTTTCTATCATGCTTTCAGTCGGATTGAAACTTTCTTCCGTGCGATGTATACTACACCAATTATTTTTCCTTATGGATGGCATGGATGAGTAAAGCATGACTTCATGTACATAATATTCATTAGGATCTTATTTCAAATGATTTTCCCGCGCGTACTTTCGGTGTCTCCGGGAGCAACAGTTTGCAATAATGGTAATAAATAAAGTATAGTTATAAATAATTCAAATAACTTTTTATAATAATTATTATCAAGCATTACAGAATATCTTTAAAAATAATTATCTCAAAGAATAGTTTGCTCTTAAGCTAAGCCTTAAAACCCAAATCAACCAAGCAAATAAACAAAAGCAACACCATAAATTATCTTATGATAATTATAATATCGATCTACAAAAGAAGGAAAATAATATGTCTAAGAAAGCTAAACTATGTTTAAATTCGCTGAACAATTTTAACACGTCAGTATTTAAACCTTTAAGACAGCAATGTGCAAAAACTGCTGGGATATCGATAAGTACTCCTCGAGCTAGGATCCTGTCAATAGTCTGTCCGCCTTTTAGATCCATCAATTGCTTTATCGGGTTTCAACAAGCTGCATTAATAGGATACAGTGTTTAGTTCAGATTACAATCAGCAATCCATGTGGTGTACGAAAATAGGATATACAATACCGTTTACAAACATTGGGAGATGATGACAATGTTTCAAGTGATACAATATGTTTTCAAATCAAATGTTATTATGTATAAAAGCAGTATCATCCAAATACCAAAAAACAATACTCGAAATAATTAAATACAGTAATAATAATAAAAATATCATGCAATACATTTCAGGCGAAACGCAAACTTAACAATGAGAAAACATGTAACAACATTTAGACAGATAAAGTTGTGATGAATTATCTTTATTGTGTGTCTGATTTATGAACCCATGTTTCATTTGCAAGAATAAATATCGACAATACCGATCGAACTGTGTGTCCGCTTGAGATCAGTCAATTTGTTTATCAGAATAATTATAACAAAACATAAAACCTTTCAGAATTGTTTATAAAGTTTATACTTTTATCTATTAAATAAGTTCACATACGGATGCTGTTCATGTTGTGTCCACTTCAGATCAACCATTTTTTGCCTCACGATTTGCTTCAAATTTGCCTTCAAATAGGATGCACACTTTAGTGAGATCGAAATCAGCAACCGGTTGGGCGTATAAACCAAAGGCGTACAAATCCGTTTTGGAACAACGAAGGATGCCAAGATAGCAATCGATAAAAGTGGGCGTATAAACCAAAGGCGTACAAATCCGTGTTGGAACAACGCAGGATGTCAAGATAGCAATCGATATAAGTGTTCTTTCAAACTCAATTGACTTAAATTCATTTCACGTTTGGAAAACAGGATTCTGAAACTTCATTCGCTGATCTTTCATGTAGATAAAGAACAAACTAAGCTTGCAAAAACTTCTAAACGATAAACAACCTAAATTTCAAGTGGATTGGCGCACTATCGCGTACTTGTTTATTAATTTATGATGCGTGCTTATTGAACAACTTGGCAAAACAACCTTGTTTTATTCCCACGCATAACAAGTTCATATCGGTGTTTAGTACCGATTTCTGAAACATAAAATATTTTATTAAGAAAAAAAACATAATTATTTTTTAAGTTTTACAAAATATCTTAATTAAAAAAAAATGTTTTTATTGTTTTAACAGAGTAACTGTTGATCATACATTGTATATATAATTACCCTGCCAACATTTTGTATTTGTAGTAATAATCACTACTGGTTTGAAAGAAAGAGCACGTACTAAATAATAATTGTAGAGAGTGTATTCAACAAAAACAAAACCCAACTAATATCAGTTATTTATAGCTTACAGCGTGTGTATTAAATTATACCGTGAAAACATGTCCGGTTTGTTCCATTAATAAATAAGTAAACACTATGCACATGTTAGGCAATCCCACATCGTACATGTAGAATATTGAGTCACTAGTGAGATCTGCCATCTTCTTTTCTCTAATTTCCAAACTAGCAATGCAACATTTCAAAAGTGAAGTAGTTAACTTTTACACATACTTGCTTAAACACCTTTCAATAATAAGTATCCGATTTCCTTTCTGAAGTAATTTTTCGAACGCAATTAATCAGACAAGCTATAACATAATGAAGTATATTCAATTGTATCGCACAACGATGACATGTGTGTATTCGAGTAAAAGCAAGCTCATTGCATAGGAGTTCACAAAGTGCTATAGCTACAAATCCTTAAACTTATAATATATGCATATAATAGGCGCATGTACCATGGACATTAACAATACATGTACATTCAAACAGCGACAGGTTAATGTGTGACACATGTCAACGAAGCTGCCCTGGTCGCGATGGATGTGTGAACACTGATTGCTCAGGAGGTGTCAGGGTAAATCCCCGCGTTGGGGCGTTCTGAGGAGCAAATTCAAAATATATTACACTGCTTCAACCACGTAAACACATCTGGCTTACATAAACCGGTTAACACCAAGCATATCTTCCCTGTAGGCTTGGCCATCACGGCAACCCCACTATGCTGAAAGAAATCAACCAGTGAAAATAAAAAAATAACTAAATCTATCAATATTTCGCTTTCATGAGGCTCACGTTTGTAAGTTTTGCAGACAAACTGATATACCGTTAATCAAAAACAAGGCGCGAAAAAAAAGAGCAACGCATAATTGCTTGTGTACAGGTTTTGGGGGACAGACTATTTACATGCAATTGTTTCCAAGGCCCAGAGGTTCAAATCGTTAACAACGTTAAGTACCTGAAATATATTCAATATAAATTACCGAAGACAATTTTAAATATAAAACATAGAACAGTATTAAACTGAACCACGTTTATTATACACTTGAAGCTGAATTGATATATGAACATACATGCATACAACACTTATTCAAATACAAGCGGAAACATGTTTAATGAAATCAACTGTAATCAACTCGTGCAATGCTCAGCTCATAGTATGCGCTGTTTGCTACTGATAAATGGACAGTATCTAAGATTTTGAGCGTGAAAAATCATTTCTAGAACTTTGTTATGCAAATAGCTTGTCGAAAGCTCTAATGTTGATGGATACATGGTGAGTAATTGGCAGGATACCTTTGAATGCCTTCGAAAAATGTATATTATATGCTCATGATAATATTTGCAGCAAACGCACAACATATTCTTACACTGTCGATGTGTGCATTTTATACGGGTTAAAATGCACATATGCAGTAACAGCAAAAGACGCATTTTACTTTGAGTGACATGCATATGCTCTTGCATTAGTATGGAAGAAATAGGCTACCAAAATGAATCTTGCTTCATTTCCTCCAAACCATTCAGTTACAGATTGCATTTACGCTTGTGATAACTTTCAATACTTTGCAGAGTAGATTGTAGAACACGCATCACATTCTCGGTTTCATTTGCTTCCTGTTGGAGAATAGTTACTCTTTAGTTTTCCGAAACATCACTGAAATGAACATAAAAACTAACAAAGTGTTAACAATATACTATTATCTTTCTATGTCGCTTGATTGTATCTGACACATTAAAACAAATCTATTTTTGTAACGACTTGTTTTTCATTAAAGATTATAAACTGATAAATCAATTTTGAAAATTTAACATAATATTCCATAATTTATAATAATCAGTCAAACAGAGACACGGGACGTCAGACATAATTCGAAACGTGAGCCAGACTACTTTTAGGGGGCTCTAGTTTTTATGCTTTATTCAGAAGAAAGTACACAGTGATTTCCCTCAGAAAAAGAATCTATAGAATACAGAATTTCACACTTTTAAAGAACTATCCATATATTTTGAGAAATTAAAATTATATCAAAATGTGTAATAAGTTGAAGGAAGGTTTTTTTTATTGCGTCGAAATAAAAAGTGATTTTTTTAAAGCAAATTCTGTAACACTGAAGCAGCGTTTTGTGCCTTAAACAGTCTCATATTTGCGAAAGAAGTTGTTCACGTAAAAGCCATCTAGGTTTTGATTATGTTTGTTCATAAATCATATCATTGTGAGATACCACAAAGGGAGATCGCATTTAAACAATTAACATTTGTGATGTTATCATGCATGATACGTTTTTTAAGCAGGATATGTTTTCCATACGTTACAATAAAATCATTTTCCTTTGATTTACGTGTATTCAAATCAATTTTAAGTAAAGGGATACAACTCTTATTCGTTTTAGAATGTATTTCACTGCGTGCTAATCTAGCTTAATTCATGATATGAAATGAATTCCTTTACATAAACCATAAGTATACCTTAAATAAAGGAAAACAGCAACTTAAACTGCCTATTTATACTCGAGCTGCGTGCGGCCCTTACATGTCGCATTTAAACAAAAAAGTAAAAGCGGACCAATATGTTCGTTTAGCACAATTCGACTGTATTGTGTTATTTAAATCAAGTTAAGGAAAAAACTCATAATAACCTTTTAATTTTGAATCGAGATCTCATCAAATGAACGTAAAAACACGCATTATTCTTATCATAAGTGACCGAACCAAACAACAATTAACCACTTGATAGAATACCGAGTCTTCTAACTTATTTATACCACCATCCTAAGCGGGATAAATCAAAACAAAACTCTTTCAAATTTCATAAACAGAGCCAGGATGAATGATTAATTTTGGTTAATATTTTGATTTGCCAATTCAATTATTAATTTGAACGTATTCAAAATATTCATATTTATATCATTCAAACTACTCAGAATGATCGTACTGCAATAAACGGTCGAACAGGTCAATATTTACGGACACGCAGCTTCTATTCCACATGAATATTGTTTAAATTTGTAAGATTTTTCAGGCGTTGATTAAGGTAATCGTGTGTTAGGCTTTAACACAGAATATAGCATAACACACATGTATTATGTTTATCGTGCTACATAATACAATTATCATAAATGTATTGCGACAACAGGTGAGAAAATATAAATGAAATAATAAAACATTTCGCGAAACATCTGGACACAAACATAAAACAACATTAAATATATTATGTGGGAAGGTGATATTGGCATGTAATCAGCTTCTAAATTGAAAACAACAATCATTGCCAGATATCATTTTCTAGTGTACTTATTTGAATTAAAGAAAACAACTAGATATACCAAATTAGTCATAGTTCGGTTTAGCCTACATACGTTTATGGGGGCTAACCCCCTCCCCCACACACACAAACTTAATTTCATAGAAATAATAAATAGACGAAAACCGTATAATTAGAGCTCATTAATCTCTATTGCTAGGTAGATAAAAAGAAATCAGTTCCGAATAACAATTGTTTGACTTTATCACGTTTGCTCAATTTAGTGTTGAACATAATTATCTCGATGACTTTGTATTCAAAAGTTTTAGGACAGTCATTCTTCCATAAACCTAACTTCCATTTTTACATGGAAGGAGATATTAGCAGTACGATTATGTTCATTCAGTTTAGTGTCTAGTTATCTCCCTGTGCAGATATAAGAGACATTGACGACGATTTGTAACGGATCAATTATATATTAAAGATTTGTAACAACACCACAATCTAATCGTTTTTGGTTTTTCAGGCTCACTACAAACATTCATAGATGTGGGTCATAAGTTTAAAACTTGGGTGCAACATTTGAATTATTTGCTTTATAAATAGCAATCAAAGCTTATACACCGAACGACTAAAATAAAGGATGTTTATAAATCCATTAAATCCGTAATTAGTTAAGATTGCAGATATAAAGTTATCTTTATTTGTTCAAGAACTTAAAGACGTTTGCGTTGACAAGGAAATTGTCTGATAACGCGGTGATGAATTCAGATTTGAGTACCCAAACTAAAGATAAAAGAAAACGATGTGTTGTTCGTATTGCAATGTATAATGGATAAGTTTTCAACAACACCGATGCGACATTTATCAATGATGTGGATTTAAATTGAGTGTTATTGTCCAGAATGACTCGACATGGATGCTTAACTTAAGCTGTTGCTAAGACATATTTATCAATATCAAAGACGTTTGCGCACATTATAATTTAAACTAAATGACCATTTAAAACCTACAGTTGGTAATCTCATATGTTTTCGAAATTTTGTTTATTCTCTGTATGTTATGTTAATGTACAACGTCTGTATGAATAGTGCTAAAGCTGGTGGTCATTTTATGACACTTTAAAATGACCTTTAAGTATAATAAACTGCAAATTCAAATATGATTCCAATACAAAATCACTTCAAATACAGAAGACGGGGGAAACCACTTAATGTTTCTTTTTAAGGGGCAGCAAATTATTTCAAAACTTGCATAAATATATCATAAAGAAAATGTCAATACGTTCTAAATACGTATTTAATAGGCCAGCAGTACGTTTTTGAAAACAGGTATAGTTGTTTGACTGTATATAGTTGTATATCATTATCAATACAACGACGATGAATGCTAGCGATAATATTCGCACGTTTGCGGTGTTATCAATACTGAGATGACGTTTTTTCATAGAACGTTGTTACGTTATTACTTTCACTTTTAAGGGAGAGTGGGTGGTAGAACATATTTCTTGCTGTAATAGCATATTTATTTCTATTGCAAATACACTAGATTGTAAATGTTACATTTTCTTTTTAAAATAAACAAAAATATTAAAGTTGTTACACAAAGGGATCGAACCCACAACCTCCCGATCGTTAGGCGGACACCACATCCACTACACCACGGCGATTCTTCTGTTAATCTAGGTAGTGTTGGTTTTTATGTTTTTTTCATTGAAGACTTCTTTATTTCCATTTTCCATTGGTTGATGTGCATCTTACAGTCTGACTATATCTGCAATAGGTTTGGCTTTTTGCTGGCGAGCTCAAAGTTACTTCATGCTGTTGAATACATTGTATCAACTGCCGTTTTTGTTCTCTTAGTTTCCTCATCTCTGCTTGTCTTATCCGCAGCTGGTCATCTTTTTCTTGCTTTCGTCTTGCATGAGCCTGTTCAATTTCATCCTTTATTCCACTTTCGCTTACTTTCAATTGTTCAACCCGCTTTCTTATATCTTCTTATTCAGCATCTTCTCTATTTATGTAACTCATATCAATTTTCACCTCTTTTATGCGCTGGAGTGGTGTAGTAATAAGCAACTCATCCATTGTTTCTTCGTATTTCTTCTCAAGCCATTCCATATTCTCATCTAGTTCATTTCCAGGTTCTCCGTCTATTCTGGTACTTTCGTGTTCTGGGAGAACATTCTTGGCATCGCAGCTCATACTGTCCTGTATTCGCCGTATCTCCTCCATCACGTTCTTCTTTTCCTATTTCCGCGATGGTAAGCGTTTCAGTTGTTTGCGTCTCTTTCTGTTGTCTCTCTTCAACCAAACGAGCACGTTGCTCTGGTATCTGTCTCATTTGCGTATCAATATTCGCAGTCTTAGACTTAACTGTTCTCTTAACACTCTCATTTCCTTTCTCACTCTTGATTTAACGTAACTTGTTCTCTGACAAATAGTGCGCCGTACTGTCAATTAATTATTTTATAAACAATACTACTTCAAACACAATAACAACAAATCTCTATTTGTTCAAATGACACACTACAATACACACTCAAATTATGTTTCCCCTTACCTAAACAACTTAATCTAAATTACACACTATCCAAACAATCAATAAACTCTATACAGAGCAATACATTTACACCAAACAAACAAGAAACACCAAATACATTTACAAATAGTACAGCGCATTTTTTTAATGCTTCATTCGCACAAACGCGCGAAAACTAACGTCGATTATTTCACGCTATTACCGACAACGCGTATGCGGCGCTACTTATTCGCGAAATAAAGTAAAATTTACAGAATTAAGTTTGCAACTTGTACATTATTCAGTATAAATTAAAGACTGTTTAAATACACGTTTAAATCATATAAATAAAACACAAGGATTCAATATTAAATATTCTCTTTTTCCGCTTACCCGCTAATCTTTCTATATATTTTTGTTTCAAGCTCAGTTACGCACGCACTCTTTAAAGTTCAAAATCTGTGTTGACAACTGTCAATTTAAACACCTAACTTGTAAACAGTGAGAAGCACGGGTTTAAATTGATTTGTGTGTATACAACGATGTGTATCGCTGCCAAAGTGTAATCTCAATGACAGTAGTGAATCGATTGATCAACACGTGTTAGTATGCGTTAATAACATGTAACAACATGCATTTGCAGATAGTGTTCCAGTGCAAGGTCAACTACATACAATTAACCTGTTAACAGACTTTTAAACTGCTAAAAAATACGTTCAATTATTTTAAATGTAAAATAATAATAGTGATATTAAGGACATATCACTTTCTGAAATGGTCAGACGTTGGTGGGGTTATGTAGAAAAATAATTCCTTATATCAACATTATATATTAAGTTTGGAACAATATGCACAATTTAAATAGCATATACTTCAGTGATACATAAACCAGTTCTAATGAAATCTTTCAAAAAGAGTATATATCAAATTTGTTCAACTTATAAACCACTTTCTTATTGGGCGTCCAAAGTCCTTATTTTCTTATTTTCTTCACAAATCCACTGATACTAGCTGGAACATTCACCACTGTAGAACAAAGTGTTAAAGTATTATTAAATATAACACACTAGAAACACTGAAAAAAATGCATCTTTTTTGTAAGAAAAAATGTAAACAACTGGAGTCAAAAAATAGTAGGAAAAAGTATGGTTGACCAGAAATGACAAATATAAATTTGATTGAAACTTTTTGAAAATGTGTAAAACATCAATTAAACAAACACATGTATATACCATTATTATATATCATTAATATACGCTATAAAATTAAAGGGATTTACTTAAAATGTTTTCAATATTTCTGTATCGTTAATATTTTTTTTATAAATTATCTTTCTGGCCCACCATACTTATAGTGTACTATTTTTTTTACTCTAGTTGTTTACATTTTTTTCTTAAAAAAAGGATGCTTTTTTCAGTGTTTCTAGTGAGTTATATTTTATTATACTCTAACACAATGTCTTACTGTGGTGTATGTTCCAGCTGGTATCAGTGGATTTATGAAGAAAATAAGAAAATAAGGACTTTGAACTCCCAATAAGATAGTGGTTTATAAGGTGAAAACATGTGATTATTTAATCTTTTTGAAAGATTTCATTCGAACTTGTTCATGTATCACTGAATTATATGTTATTTTAGTTGTGCATATTGTTCCAAACTATATATATAATGCTTATATTAGGAACTATTCTTTAACATTACCCCACCCACTTCTGACCATTTCAGAAAGTGATATGTCCTTAACGGAAAAATATGTACACTTAACTAGAAAAATGAATTCATCAAAATACTTAAATTTAAATACAGTTTTATGAAATTGAAAATAATTAAAAAGAAATCAATCACCATACCTTCTAACTTAAACTGAAATTAAGCACTTCCTAAGTCCTTAACATCACACAAATAAACACAAATAAATACTGTAATATAATTGATTTGTTTTCAAAGTTCAGCTTGAATCAAGGAATCTCATGCGAGATTACGCGGACCGGAAATCGGTCGTCGCTCCTTCTCCCAAACCGTCAGAAACGTAGATGGTGCACCACGACTCAAAACATCAGCAGGCTTCAACTTGACATGTCGATTTAACCTGGTACCGTGTACAGGGATAAACAAATTAAAAAGAATACATAACTTTACACAATGATAGAACAGTACACATACACGTAGAGTAGTTAAGGCGAGTCAACATATAATAAACGCATTATTTATAAGGACTGCGAACAATACCAAATAATACATACATGTCATAATAATATGTTATTCAATGGTTACTCAAGAAAAGGGACAGTATACCTGAGTAAATCTATAATTTTCCTCCAACAAATAGAAATACGACCATCTATGACAGTTGAAATGTATGTTCACATGCATCACGAGCAAGGGTTTGATAACACTAATGTAAGTAAATCATGAATAAGGTTTAACTGGTATGTTGCTTCCCTTTGACCAGTGAAATGTATTCAAATTAATATTCAAAACCTAAGATTTAAATAACTAAATGGTCTGGATGTTATGTGAATAATTTCTACCCTACGACATATAGTACCTTTTATATATGAGAGTCAATTAATGTGTATGAAAAATAATGTTTAATTAATGTCAATCTAATACATAATTATAATGTTAACAAACATAGAAACGCATTACACACATAAATTAACGTATGGACAAAGAAGTAAAAACGAGAATACAAAATAACAATAAAGGAATGTGTGTTGCTTTACGGTCGTTGTACTAGTGGTATATAGTTTTGTCGAAGACTATAATTAAAGAGAAAACAAGAAGCTGCAACAGTGACGATTTCATACATAATTTAAACGTTAACAACAATGGGAAAGCATTCATTTTAAAAGTAAATGTAGGTATGGATAAATGAACAAAAACAACAATAGTTGTTGTTAATGCTTTATGTATGTGTATTAATTAACGTACAATGCGTCCAGTGTTGTTTTGGGAAATTGACCTGGGTTTTCGTTTAAAAAAAAACAGTTAAATTTTAAATGATATCTAGATATGTTTTTGGTATAACTGTTCATGGATGAAGCAATTTTTTCACGACTGTAATGTTGCAAAATAACGCCAACTTCCAAGATTTCCATTCGTTTAAACACATTTTAAAAACATGATTATTTTCAGGGATGTTTAATGACAATATTTCTATTAGGTCGTTGCTGAATTTTATTTTTAAAAATAGGCATGGTTTTAGTTCCAAATGCTTTTTATGATTGCAAAACTGAATTTGACTATGTTTAATTTCGCTTATTTAAGGATTTTTTTACATCTATTTATGTGTAATGTAAGTCCTAATATGACTGCGATTTCTTTAATAATTTGAATCAATTTTACAAACCTACGAGTTCTAACTTGCGTCTTTCAACGAAAGAGAATTTCATTTATACAATATTTTTATAAGAGTATGGAGTTCATTTTTCGAGTGGCACAATTATTGTAGTTTAAGTTTTATTTTTCTAAATCATCTCTTTAATTTTTTTATATAAGCGATTCAACTTGTTCCGTTTTTGTGTTTACTATTTCTGATGGTATTTCTAATTATTTTGTCTCGTATGCTCCCTTTTACTATTTCCCATAGTATACTAAGACTTGCTCCACAATAAATATGTTGTATTTGCGATATTGACGTCCGGATACGCCTTTGCTACTGATATTCTTAGAAATAAGATTTTTTTTTCATTTAAATTTTTAAAATTGAAAGTAACTCAATTTGGATTTGGATTGAAACTAGTGAATGATACCCAGGGGAAATGTAACAATCTTTTATGCATTTTGATATGTAATGTGATATTAAAATTCATCTAATCGACTAGACATAGGCGGTCTCGGGTTAGAATGCGACGTATTATCTTAAAGGTAACTGTTGACAATATTTTTTTTATATTATACTTCAGGATATTATTACGCATATTTTGAATCAAAGTAAAAAAACTGTACACAGCATTTGTTTACTTTACGAAGGCATTTGACGTTATAGTTAGAGACATTATATGGATAAATTGATTTAATTAGGAGTTCGTGGTAAAGTTTAAAATATAGTAAGATCTATGTACACTGGTGTTAAATAAAAAAAAAATGTAATAATGAAATTAGAAATGATTCGTTAACATGCTATTTGGGAGTAAGACAAGGTGAATCTGTATCGCCATTTTTGTTTTCAATGTATTTTAATAATATTGAGGAACATTTTATGCTAAATAAGTTTGAAGGATTTAATCTTGGTATGTTTAAAGTATTTTTATTGTTATATGCTGATGATATTGTATTATTCGCAGAATCGGAAGTTGGAGTGCAAAATGGATTAGCTTTATTAGAGCAGTATTGTACTAAATGGAAGCTACATGTATGTGTTAATGTAAATAAAACAAAAATACTGATTTAAAAAAAAGCGGACAGAAAAGACGAAATGTAAATTGTTATAACAAAGGAAACATTGTAGAAATAGTGAATAGTTTTACATACTAGTACCTAGTATTTACCACTGGGGGTTCATTTTCATTAATATATGACGCACTCTCAGGACAGGCTCTTAAAGCAATATTCAAGCTGAAATCAAACTAAGTTAAATACCCGGATATATCAGTTAATCATAGACTTGAGCTTTTTAATAAGCTTATTGAACCTTTTCTAAGCTGTGAAGTATGGGGGTTGAATAATAGTGTTCAGATTGAAAGAATACATATACGATAATGTAAACAAGTGTTAGGTGTGAGGCTGCAAACACAAAACAATTTATTTATGGAGAACTGGGACGTGCACCGTTAATAAATAAACGTATCATTGTGTCTTAACGTACTGGTTTAAAATATAACAATCTGATGATGTCAAGTACATAAAAATCGTTTATGATATGCTTGTACGTGATCATGATATATACCCAGAAAAAAGTATTGGGTTAAATCTCTCAAGAATTTTTTAGACATATTAGGATTTAGCGAAGTATGGTGTTTTAAGGAGTAGGAGATATTAATATATTTTTATCCATAGCTAAACAAAGAATATCTGATATGTTTTTGCAAACCTGGTCAAGTGAAACGGAAAACACGCCCAAAGGTAGAAGTTATAGCCTTTACAGTATCTTAACGTTTCAACCATAAGTACAATAAATAGTTAGATTGTTAAAAAACACATGTTTATACATATCTTTCAGCGCGAGTACCTGGTTTTTGCAGAGGTTTTGTATGCACGCAATCGGAGTGCCTTAATTTGAATTAAGTTGCAATAGCCCATTTGCTTATTTACTGTCTTATCATACACCACGCATAATTTTTATTATCGATTTATCGGATGGAGATTGTTGCTCTGTATTGTGTAATTTGTGTTTACAATAATCTTTTAATGATGCAACTGGAGTTTCATTTTGTATTTAATTCTATCTACATATTGAAAAAGAATTATATGACATAATTGAACACATACACTTACTGATTTTTATACCTGAAATGGACCATTGCCATGGTACTCGGATACGCCATACGTCAGTTATCGCTAAAAAAAATCATGTGTTATTACATCACATCTTCGAAAATAGTTGCGTGCATTATGTTTTCATTATATCACTCAAAAGACTGTGCATTAGAACACGTTTTTGCCCTTACTGTATATCTCTGACGTGATCGATATGTTTTACATCACGATTATGCCATATGATGATATTTAGAGACACTGTGATATTACAAATACCGTCAATAAATTAATAATCGGTAATCAATGTCACTGGTCACCAGTAATATTCACCTCAGTAATATTCACCTGAATTATTTGCGCATTATTTAGCATAAAAAATTATACTTCTTCATAGGAATTGCATCATATACAGTGTGAAGACTGCAATAAATAAATGAATTCCAAGCGTTTCAAGTTAGCTTGAGTTTATCAGTCATAATATATGTATCCGAGAATGAGTTTACATGCACCTCAGTAATATACCTTTATTGTCGTTTATTTATATTGTGTATGGATTACCACTGATAAAAAATTAGGATAACTATACATGTTTTTTAAATTATATATAATTATATAAAATACATTATACGTGTAATAATAATAATAATAATTAATAGTAGTAATAATAATAATAATAAAAATAATA
>VMBQ01012880.1:7186-21066 GCA_007657795.1 Dreissena rostriformis
TTTCATCCGATCTTCACCAAACTTGGTCAGAAGTTGTATCTAGATTATGTCTAGGTCAAGTTCGAATATGGGTCATGCCGGGTCAAAAACTAGGTCACGGGGTCACTTAGTGCGTTTTTTAACATTCAGCATGGTGTCTGCTCTCTAATTCAAGTAGTTTTCATCCGATCTTCACCAAACTTGGTCAGAATTTTATCTAGATGATCTTAAGGCCAAGTTCGAACATGGGCCTTGCCTGGTCAGAAACTAGGTCACGTGGTCACTTAGTGCGTTTTAAACATTGAGCATGGTGTCCGCTCTCTAATTTAAGTAGTTTACTTCCGATTTTCACCAAACTTGGTCAGAAGTTTTATATAGATGATCTCTAGGCCAAGTTCGAACAGGGCCATGCTGGGCCAAAAACTAGGTCATGGGGGTCACTTACTGGTAGTACGTTTTACACATTCAGCATGGTGTCCGCTCTGTAATTCAAGTAGTTTTCATCCGATCTTCAAAACACTTGGTCAGAAGTTGTATCTAGATGATGTGTACATCAAGTTCCAACATGGGCCATGACGGGTCAAAAACTAGGTCACGGGGTCACTTCGTGCGTTTTAAACATTGAGCATGGAAATTGAAAGTAACACCTTTCTTAATGCCTCGAAGGTCAAGGTCAGACTTAGAAACTAAAGATTAGAGTTGGCTACAAAACATATTGTCCATACTGTTAATTTGTCATTCATCATACAACTGCATAACCCTTTGCATGCTGGGAAATTTGTCATCTGCTAAAATGTTGTCTGCTGAATTTTTAAATTTAGCGTTTTCTTCGATTTTTTTCAAAGAATACTATCAGAATAGCAAACAGTTTGGATCCTGATGAGACGCCATGTTTTGTGGCGTCTCATCTGGATCCAAACTGTTTGCAAAGGCCTTCGCAATTCGGTTCCCGCACTGAAAGTGTTAATATCATACCACCAACGACCACAATGAAGAGATAGCATGTCACGTGTTACACCTTTCTTCCTATCTCATAGGTCATTGTCACACTTTGAAGAAGTCAAAAGTCACATTTTGCCATAAAACAGCTCTTCCGGACTGCAACTTATCATTCATCATGCAGTTTTACAATTATGTGACACAAATGCTCATCAAGTTCAGACTGTGCCATGTGTTATAACTTATAACCATCTCCCTACCTTAAAGGTCAAGTTACAGTTATGACCCGCTTCATTAAAAATATATGTCTTATGCCATATGAGACGGCTGTAGCTCCAGGCCGACCTGTGCATTGTGACAATGCCATATGAGACGGCTGTAGCTCCAGGCCGACCTGTGCATTGTGACTGTCTGGTCAGGAGCTGCGCTGTGCGCTTTTAAGTCACTCAAGGTATTGTGGTCTCATTAGGGGAAAGGGTATTTCCTCATCCACCAGCGTGAATCTGGAGCTACACCGGCATCATATGGCACATTATCCACAATACCCATTTTCAAATGATGCAGCGCATATAAAGGACAAAGGTTAAATTTGGTCATCAAACAGCTTGTCCAAACTTTAACTAACAATTCACTTGAAATTTTGCAGACTGGCATAATTTATNATACCCATTTTCAAATGATGCGGCGCATATAAAGGACAAAGGTTAAATTTGGTCATCGAACAGTTTGTCCAGACTTTAACTAACAATTCACTTGAAATTTTGCAGACTGGCATAATTTATAAGTAATAATTAAGAATGCATATGTAAACTGGGAGAACACTTTACACAAGTGTAGTAAGTTGGCTTCACACATAATTATGTACAATAAACAATGTTCTGCCGAGGTATAAAACAAGATGGGACAAATTTCTCACAGGTCATGAAAAGTTGGGGACATTTTCTAAACTTGTGAGACACTGAACAAAAGCTGTAAAAATGATCAAATAATGAGTGTATATCATATGCTTATTTACCTCGACATCTGGTACCAATTCATCAGTGAAGTTTCTCCAACTTTGTTAATGTCAGTTTTCAAAATATTTCAACAAATAAACTAGTCGAGCAGTAAACTTTCAAACATTTTAACAAATTAACTAGTAAACTGCAACTTAATGTAACTTTATTCACACACTGGGTTGTTCTAGTTAAGTTTAATTGAAGATCTTTCTTTGCTTTGCAGATCTCCAGAATTTCAAAACCTCTACAAATTCAAAATCTTTTATTTCACCACTTTCAAGTTTTNACGTAAATCTGGGAGAACACTTTACACAAGTGTAGTAAGTTGGCTTCACACATAATTATGTACAATAAATAACGCTCTTAATCTGCAAGGTCCTGACTCCCATAAAATCATAGCAAATGATTTGTGAACTGCAAGTCAACCACCAATTTTTCTTCAACACCAAACACACAAGTTGCACAAAAATACTTATCAAACTGAACGCAATCTTAAATTATTGTACATTTTATTTATTCATTAGATATCTATACAATCGTAACAACAATACAGTGTAAAAATAGACAGATCCATACCGATAATTGGATGAAATGATTCTGTAAAGTTTAACTTGTATACAGTTAATAACATTAATTATATGTAATCTATACAGCATGGTGATTATATAATAATCCTTTCACACTTGATACAACACTGTATTACACAGTTTCCAATAAACTTTCTTTATTGAAAGTTTATAGTCGCAAAATATGTACTGAAAACAAAACATAGTCTAAATTGTTTCAAATGATCTTCATTAACATTTTCATTTAGTTTATTTAATAATTTACATTCTACTAAACAATAGTCAAGTCCAAGTGCTGAACAAAAATAATTCAGTTTCATATATAAATGTGTCCTTGAAATTGCCCATGAAAATCAGAGATGATTCAATACATAGGTTTATAACATCATGGTTTGAAAGAAACTATGTTATAATCAATTTGATTTAATAGACCATATATATTTAACTTAAAAGGGGGTACTTGTTTGCTTTTTGGGTAATATCATGAATTATATTTCTCAGTAAAGTCAGAAAATAAAACAGTTCAAGTGGGCTTGCGAAAATATGTAAATTTTCTCACTTTACTGAGAACAATAATTCACGATATTGCCCCTAAAGCAAACACATTTTCTTTTTATTTATTGCTTTTGAATATTCACTTTCAGACAAAATTAGAATGATATCCCTCTTTTATACAAGAACATCAAAACAAACAGATGCATAGACAATATGATAAAAGTTAACACAACGTAATCCTTGCAATTAAAAAACACATATTCATGCACTTGGAAAATTTATGAACAACTTTAGAAATAAGTTGTAATATTATTTGTGGATTTACAAACCAGGAAATAAATGTAATAGTCATAATTAAATAAAACTTATTGTTTTATATGTTAGATTGTTTAAATATCTTCATGAGCACTTCATACATTGGAAAGGTAAACTCCACACTTTTCTGACCATTCAACAAGTAAAATTTAGTACATCAACAAAACAGAAAAAAAAATTGTGCCAAACTTTCAATAAAATGCTATTTAAATAATATAATTATGAACTATTAAGCATTCATTTTTTTTTTTAAGTTATTGCTAGTCTGACCTGTATGTGTCGTGTTCTGAGAAAACTGGGCATTATGCTAGTGCGTAAATTGTCATCCCAAATTAGCCTGTGCAGTCTGCACAGGCTAATCAGGGACAACAATTTCCGCTTTTATGGAATTTTTCATTTAAATGATGTCTCTTCTNAGAACACGACACGTATTATCTACATTGTAATTGAAGCAAACATACAATGTTGTTTATCAGTGACTTTGTAACATGCACTTTATTCAACACTTTTCTGTTTTCACATCTTCAATGCGCATCAAAAGCATTATTTTTTTTATATTATAATATGGCTTTTATTCCAAATAAACTTAACTAAAAGTAAGCAATACAAATATGACTATTATCAGAATCCCTGCTTACATATTGACTTTCACTANATTCCAAATAAACGTAACTAAAAGTAAGCAATACAAATATGACTATTATCAGAATCCCTGCTTACATATTGACTCTCACTAATTTATAACTTTGTCCCAACGAAACCACAATATTCTTTAACAGAACATACTCATATATAAGACTCCAGTGTTTTACAGAGTTACCTGTACAAGTACCGGTTATACAAATTCAGATACTATCTAACAGTAAAGGGATATAATATACATCCCCTGTGAAAAGNGAAACCACAATATTCTTTAACATAACATACTCATATATAAGACTCCAGTGTTTTACAGATTTACCTGTACAAGTACCCGTTATACAAATTCAGATACTATCTAACAGTAAAGGGATATAATATACATCACCTGTGAAAAGATTAATACTTCTACTGAAATATTCATTTATAAATATGTTACTGGGTGTTACAAAAATACAACACCATTAGATACACACATTTTTAATATACATGCATAGGTTGATTTTCTATTGTCTATTTTCAACATCAAGCAAGGCTCCTGTAATGCTGTTAATAATGTAGATTGTATGATAATAATGCATTGAACAACTGTATTTGTTTAAAGTTTCTGTAGATTTACTTTTGTTTCGACTTAACATAAACTTACATTCAAAAACACCATGTCAAACATAGACTGAGCAAAAACGTTCACATGTGGAACCATATGCCGCTTGGTGTTTACTATTAATTTTGATGTAGAAATGTAATAAGCACATACAAGATGCAATCTGATGTTTTCTGTGAAATACAATTATTAAAAAAATTCTTTCACCATTAAAATATAATTATGGCATGGAAACTTCTGTAAAACTTCAATAACAACATTTATGTAACATTTATTAACAAGACAGATGTTGGCAACATGTTGAGCCAGTCATCAGAAATGTCATTTATTTAATAAATATTTGTAAATTAGTTTGATCTTGGAACAAACAAATTACAAGCACCTACCAACTGGGTTTAGTATATTATCTTAAAATTGGTGTCCAAATGATAGTTAGTTAACAGTCAGCAAAGCTGTTGTAAGCACTTATTTTATAATTGACCTTCAAGTATAACCTTGAGCAAAATCATGGGTCTTGAAGTCAACACATTATAACCGGGTATTTAACAAATTGTTGGATGAATGAGGAATTTACAGTTCAAACCAGGAATATTAAGCCAATATCTGACCTCTGACCTTTAGGTGTCTCATTCATTGACCTTTTGATCAAGGGGACACTGGATCATCACCACATGGTGAACATTTGTAGTCCCTTAGAAAATCAAATTAAAGGCCCTTCTTACAAGATTCAAGTTCTGAAGGCTTCATGTGGAACACAATGATGAGCAGGAAACAGCATATCACAGGCTGTTCTGATTTTATGCTGTTTGCATATAGCCATTTTCACATTGCTTCTGAGTGGGGAAAGGGTTAACAATTGTGACGGCTCTAACCACTTACCGAACGCGGGCTCGACACAAATGAATTCTACACACTCTTTCAATGACATGTTATGGTAGTTGAAAGTCTTAACAATATGAAATGACAAACTAGAATGGTAACAATATAGCCTTTGAAACATGCGTCATGCAGTAATTGTAATCAATATTGTTGGCACATTAATGTACTGTTACAACTAAAATTACATCGGAAAAAAAATCTTCATAACAAAGATATGTCTAAACTACATTGCCATTTCGTTTCAACATGCATATAAACTAGTTTTATTTACACACAAAAATAACCTGAACATACACAGATTTTTAATAGTCTGCCAGTGACATAAATAATAAAATTACCGGTATTTCTAATGGATTACCAAATCGTAAACAAAACCAACAATCATTAAAATACACTCAAGCAAACAATAAAGGGTTGAGTGGTAAACTATAACTATTAGTAACAGTTTACACTCAACCCGTCGCAATGTGATGACTGATAAAATGTGATGCTTTGTGGGGCGAATGAAATTACAAGTAAATTGTATGTTCAAAGTTAAAAGAGGCTAATAAGCGGTAGTTCTCAGAAATATGTGATATTACAAGAGGTTTCCTTGAATTATTTTAAACTAATTTAAAAAAAAAAATACAGTTTTGTTAGTAAATCCATTAACCCTTTACCACTCAGATATGCATTTTGACCCGTTTGTAGTACCTTAAAANTTAAAAAAAAAAAATTTTTTTTTAGTTAATCCATTCACCCTTTACCACTTAGATAAGCATTTTGACCCGTTTGTAGTACCTTAAAAAATCTAATTTAATGTAAGACCTTTCGAAAAATATATACAGATAGTATATTTTTTATATTAAACTTCTCTGTCTGTCAACTATTACTGTTACTGTTATTAAATATTCTTGTTTATGGATAAAAAAATAGATAATGTATCCTTTAAAATGTTAATGCTGACCTATCATTCATAAGCCCCTTTGAAATAAAGTTGAACACCCAATTAGCATACACGTCTTAAGGATTGCTAAAGTAAACAGAGATTTAAGTTTTGTTTTTAGTGAACAAGCTTAAGTAACCACAGAGATGGCATTGAACAGCTATTATTTGAAGGAATTATTCTAGGAAAATGCACAGTAAATTATAAAGGGATGTACATATTGCCTTTAAATATACTAGACAATAAAAACTAATTAACAGAGGNATGTGATATTACAAGAGGTTTCCTTGAATTATTTTAAACTATTTAAAAAAAAAAGTTTTTTTAGTAAATCCATTCACCCTTTCCACTCAGATAAGCATTTTGACCCGTTTGCAGTACCTTAAAAAATCTAATTTAATGTAAGACCTTTCGAGAAATATATACATATAGTATATTTTTTTTTATATTAAACTTCTCTGATTGTAAACTATTACTGTAACTGTTATTAAATATTCTTGTTTATGGATAAAAAATAAATAATGTATCCTTTAAAATGTTAATGCTAACCTACCGATGGCATTGAACAACTATTATTTGAAGGAATTATTCTAGGAAAATGCACAGTAAATTATAAAGGGACGTACATATTGCCTTTAAATATACTAGACAATAAAAACTAATTAACAGAAGACATTAACAAACAGTTAGGATATGCAGCTTTCTTTTGAGAGGAATGTAGGCAAAGAACTTATTCAGTAACTATGTACAAGATCAAAAAACTAATAAATATCTTCTAACATTTCTGTCGATTTAACGTTTTGCCTTTAAAGCACTTGAAAAGGCAGCACAATTTATCGCTTGTGCATGAAATGTCAACTTTTACACCCACATTGACGATTTGTCTCAACATTGCATATTCAAAATAATTTGACACATGAATCACAGTATTTGAACGAAATCATCCTTTGAATGTAACATACCACAAGAGCAACTGATAGCTTGTAACGATTATCAATAATAAATTTTAAATATGATTAGATAGAATATGTCTGTCTTTAGTTTTTACCAATCAATTATTGGCAATAGTGTTTGTTACCAATAAATAGGTAAATAGGATAATCTGTAAAAATCTTTAAATGTTGATTTTCAAGGATTCTTGGGAATTTAGTCATACTGATTAGAAATGATCAAGAATTATTCTAGGATTCGCACCATTCTGGAGTCTTACCATAGAATGGTGAATAACTTCTCAGGAGGAACAGTACAAAATTGNATTAAGAATTATTCTAGGATTCGCACCATTCTGGAGTCTTACCATAGAATTGTGAATAACTTCTCAGGAGGAACAGTACAAAATTGTCTTCCAAAATGATAGCAGACTTTCAAATTATACATACACTGAATTCTTATGCATGGAAACACTATGAGTCCTTTTGCAAAAACAACTTAAATTTTAAACTTTTTTTAGTAAGTGTCAGCGTTATTGATAATTTACGAAGAACAAGAACAGTATAATAAAGTATATNTAGCAGACTTTCAAACTATACATACACTGAATTCTTATGCATGGAAACACTATGGGTCCTTTTGCAAAAACAACTTACATTTTAAACTTTTTTTAGTAAGTGTCAGCGTTATTGATAATTTACGAAGAACAAGAACAGTATAATAAAGTAAATTTATTAAATAACAAGATTAAAAGTAATACACGTATAATGTGATGCTGGAACCATCTTTTGTTGTTTTGTATTCTCACACGTNAGTATATTTATTAAATAACAAGATTAAAAGTAATACACGTATAATATGATGATGGAACCATCTTTTGTTGTTTTGTATTCTCACACGTTTGCATAAACTCGTGTGCAAGCATAACAACTTGCGGACCAAAGTACCTTGTCACTTAAAACTGACCCAATTCCTAATTTTAGTGACACAAAATTAGGAACTCTCCCGAGGCAGAAGAGATGGAATATACACAGCATTAAATGGAATGAAAGTTCAGGCGAAAAACAGTATCTGAACATGTCGTTGAAATAAACATATTTTTTTGGTGACGCTGACTGGATTGCCTGCACGCGCAAGCAACAAGGAGAGCCTGATGACCCTGATGTCACGTGAACCTCTTTTATGCCTCGCATCGGTCACCACTATACCGGCCTGTCAAAGAGAGAGAACATGTGCAAGTGATTATTCTGATGTGTTTACAGTTATTGAACGTAACAGATTGACTAAGCAAGCCTGAATTCTTACATTGTTTCTTCAGACAAAGAAAATATCTTTCAAGATTGCCCATAATTATCCCTTTACCACTCAGATACGCACTTTGACGTGTTTGTAGTCCGTAAGAAAATTAAATTAAAAACCTTTCTTTCTAGATTCAAGTTTTAAAGGCTTCATTTCCGACCCTCACATACTGATGAGCAGCAAACAGCATAAAACCTGAACAGAATGTGAGTAACTCGCAGGCTGTTCTGGTTTTATGCTGGTTGCATATGCCCAGTTTCACTTGTCTTCTGAGTGGGAAAGGGTTAACAGATTGACAAAGCAAGCCAGAATTCTAACATTATTTCTTCAGACCAAGAAAATATCTTTCAAGCTCGCTCATAACTATAAAACCAAAAATCTAAACAAACCCCGTTCAAAATTATCCCATTTGGGCATGCTGACTTGAGCTTATTTGGGTATGCTGACTTGAGCTTATATCAATTGTTGTCATAACCTAGCAGTCTTCATCAGCATATTAAGCTGATCAGACATGCTCTGGTCGATATTTTAGATTTGCGAGCTTGAATCGGGGATTGCATGGCCAAACTGTTAATTTATGCAATAAGAACATTACAGGACGGTGGAATGCAAGTGTCGTTTACGCATTTTGTCATCCCAATCAATGGTTTTCGACAGAAAAATCTTAATTTGACGGTAGACAATATTGACCAGGCAATGAAAGATACATTTCTCAACAATCAAGGTTTTACACATGAACACGGAGGGCAATTTACTCTTTTTACTTCAATATAATGAAGAAGTACAAACAATTTTTTGATTTAATGTACAATATTTATGCCTACAATGTAAGTGGATCAATANATGAACACGGAGGGCAATTTACTCTTTTTACTTCAATATAATGAAAAGAAGTACATACAATTATTTGATTTAATGTACAATATTTATGCCTACAATTAAGTGGATCAATAAAAGACAGAAAAGTACTGCTAGTCACTGAAAAAAAGGAAAATCACAAATCAATAAAATTGTTAACAGAGTTTCCATGTTGTGCCCATAAACTTACAAGCACCGTTGTTACTCGTACCTTTTAATCTTATCCATGGCCTTTTTTATATCACTGTCATTAAACTTTAAACTACAGAGTTTTGCCAGAATGCCTGCCAACAATTCGTCCGCAATGCCGGGACAAGACCTCTCTGCGAGCTCGAAGGCGTTCTTGAGTTCCTCGGCTGCGTCTGTCCGCTGGATTGGTCGACCCATGCGTCTGTACTCCTCTCTGTAGTCCTCCTTCAACTGAGGTAACAATGGGAAACGCTATTTTGAGTTTTCCTTCAACTGAGGTTTCAATGGGAAATGCTATTTTGAGTTTTCCTTCAACTGAGGTAACAATAGGAAATGCTATTTTGAGTTTTTCTTCAAATGAGGTAACAATGGGAAATGCTGTTTTGAGTTTTCCTTCAACGGAGGTAACAATTGGAAATGCTATTTTGAGTTTTCCTTCAACTGAGGTAACAATGGGAAATGCTATTTTGAGTTTTCCTTTAACGGAGGTAACAATGGGAAATGCTATTTTGAGCTTTCCTTCAACAGACGTAACAATGGGAAATGCTATTTTGAGCTTTCCTTCAACAGATGTAACAATGGGAAATGCTATTTTGAGTTTTCCTTCAACGAAGGTAACAATGGGAAATGCTATTTTGAGTTTTCCTTCAACGGAGGTAACAATGGGAAATGCTATTTTGAGTCTTCCTTCAACTAAGAAATGATTTTTTCAGGTTATCTATTTATTTAATTTTTTTTTCGGGGAAAAGAGGCTTTTAACTGAAACTAAAAGAAACTACTCTTACCTTTGCTATCAATGGGGATATGGTTGGTATTAGACTCGCGGACAACAGGGGCTCACTACCCACAGAAATTGGGCGTGTAGGCTTTGGCTGGGTCGCAGGCTGAAACATACAGCAGGGTTGCCATGGTAACAATTGGGTTGCTATGGGAACAAGGGTAAGAAAATAGGATGCACCCGTAGGCACAAGAAAACACCTCCAACATTTGGATTGACATTCTTAAGTTATTTAGCTGCTGAAGATAACATCAGTATAAGATTACTATTTCTGAAAGGATAAGTTACACATTTTATGAAAACTGTCCAAAATACCAAAATTAAACAAAATAATGTTACTGTTTCTTTTTTTTCTACAAAAATTCTGAATAATTTAAATAGATTCAAAGATAATTTCTTATAACATTGATATGTGATTTCAGTATGTCTTTTTTGTTTTATTTAAGTTATATATTCATTAAGGGTTTATCATATTAAAGTATTGTTTAAAATATAGCTGTTGATGTCCTTTCATGCAAATTATAGTGTAATGTACATTTTGCTTGAAATAAAATACTGGAATTAGGAATAAATATATGGCCACAGTTAAGTTAATACATGTACATATATGTAAGTAATATATACACTACACTGGCGGAATTGTTATGACAAAGCATTAACAATTTACATTCATACAACAGCAAACATAATAATTTTTGTACAAAAAATTATTCCTTGGCTAACCTATCTTCTCTCGATGATTTTAAACCTTTTATTTGATTGGCAAAAATACAAAATGATATGCAAATAAAATCAACAAACTAACAAAAACTTGAGCCTAAAAAAGAAAATTATCAAAACTATATACATGTATAGTACATCATTGAATGAACAAAATTGTACAAAAACCATGCATCTATACAAAATCTCCACATTTTTTTTTTTTATTGCACAAATTATATTTTATTAACTACAACAGAATATCAGTAGTAAAATTTTAGTGGCTATACATAATTATTTCATTATGCTTTAGTAAATATATTTTGTTGTTTNCTATATACATGTATAGTACATCATTGAATGAACAAAATTGTACAAAAACCATGCATCCATACAAAATCTCCACAATTTTTTTTTATTGCACAAATTATATTTTATTAACTACAACAGAATATCAGTAGTAAATTTTTAGTGGCTATACATAATTATTTCATTATGCTTTAGTAAATGTATTTTGTTGTTTTTAAGCATCATATATATTTTTGCAACAAATTACTGTCATCCTACAATGCTATTAGTGTAAAAAAAAATAACCAGTGATAATGGTACATGTATATATGAAATATTTTGGATTTAACGTGTCCATGCAATTATGCAGTAAAATGCGAAAAAACATGTTTATTAACTATAAACAAATTTTTAGACAACAATGTAACTATTACAATTATTTTGATTACACATATACTAAGGCCATCTTTAACGACAATATAACACATAACATGTGTTTATTATTTATCTAAAAGTATATTTTGTCCTGTGTTGTAAAGGCAATTTTTAACTTGCATTAAATACGTNTGTGTTTATTATTTATGCAAAAGTATATTTTGTCCTGTGTTGTAAAGGCAATTTTTAACTTGCATTAAATAAGGATTTCTGTTTTTATTCTTTCTAGCATCCCACTTCCAACCCCCAACTGAAGTAAATAAAAAAGTTGATTTCAGACAAAAAAAGAAAATCTATCTTTTTTTATTTCTAATCTATCTTTTTTTATTTCTGGAGTAATTTCAATATTTTTATTTTTGCCCTTATTCTAGATTTTTGAAAAAGTATAAGAATTGCCCCCTTAAAAAAACAGAACACACACTACATGTATGCTGAAAAAGATGGCCTAAGCACTATAAATATCATATTCAACAGTGCAAAAGCATGTTAACACTTATGCTTTTGCACCAATGAGAAACTCTATACTATAAAACATGGGATTATGTTAAATAAAAGTATAACCAATATAACATGGAAAAAGGAACAATAACCAAAGGCAACATAACATAACCAAGAGCCATGCATAGAATAACTGAAGGCGTGGCTAACATAAACTGGTTGCCAGGGCAACTTACATGACCCGCGGCCCCGTAAGGAAGAGGGGACCCGTCACCAGCCCCGCCCGAGCGTATCACATATTGCTGGGTACCAGATGAGACATGGACTTGTGAAGAATGCTGGGTACCAGAATGCTGATTGGGGATATCATACTGGGACTTGGGGCGGGAAAATAGCTATGGGGAGACACAAGGAAAACATACTGTAACAGGCACACTCACACACTCCAGACACAAATTCTTGGTTAACAACGTGCTGAATCAGGAGTGTAGTTTTTCAACCCAGTGTTCAAAGGTTTAACGCAAGACTATAATATCTGAAGTTTTCAAAGGTTTAACACAAGACTATAATATCTGAAGTTTTCAAAGGTTTAACACAAGACTATAATATCTGAAGTTTTCAAAGGTTTAACGCAAGACTATAATATCTTAAGTTTTCAAAGGTATAACACAATACTATTATATCTGAAGTTTTCAAATGGTTAACGCAAGACTATTATATCTGAAGATTTCAAAGGTTTAACGCAAAACTATTGTATATTAAGTTTTCAGAGGTTTAACGCAAAACTATTGCATCTGAATTGAAATCTTCAGCAGTACCAATAATTTCACTCTTGACTACTGCAATGTGTAAATGGACAGGAATGAAGGGTGTTATTATCATTATTACCTTCTTGTAGGTAAGAAAAGGTTTGATTTGGAAAGAAAAACACATTCCTGATTCCATACAGAAGTCTGAATATTTGGAAAATGTGCATAAATTCAAAGGATGTGCATTGTTTCACTAATACTAATTAATGGGAACAACTACAACAGGGGTCTTTATTTTATAACTATATCAGCCATGCTAAACGTAATTCATTATTTATTAACTATTCATTTAATCAATGAACAATACAAAAGTGAACATGGATCACATATTTTGTTTGGAACGTCAATCAATCCTGAGGTCTGGCAATTGCAGCATTCCTGCTTTTTTATGAATTATGTTTCGGAAAAAGGTGCATGTCAGACAATGTGTTTTTTAAGCTGATGTTTTATGTTAAGTCAATATTTTACTATTATTATTGTAGTTGTATCACCCCAATCAGCCATTAAGTTCATTAAGAATGTTTATTATGAGTTTTTACTACAAAAAAATCTAGGATTAGGTTTCATAAATGTCCAATTGTGTATCTGAAATATGTAAATCCATAATACAACAATATTACATTTTCAAACATATAATTGCTACAATTTCTGTTAATATGAAACATCAATAAACTTTTTAATTTGTACACTTGTTTTACAAGTTTTTGGCGTTAACAAGAGGGCTCTTAAGCCCTCTAGCTCACCTAAAGCCAAAGCCTTGCTGAAACATTATATTCATCTTTAATGGTAAACACTCTAAATTACTAAGTACATTTTGA
>VMBQ01012882.1:0-11883 GCA_007657795.1 Dreissena rostriformis
CACAAGAACCATAACCCTAGACGTTCTTAAATAAGAGACAGCCCCCTCTGTTTTTTGTATGTGGAATTTTCAGGGCTATATCTCAGGTACCATACAAGACTTCAACATGAAACTTCATGGATGTATTGGTATCAACGAGGAGAAGTGCCATGCACAAGAACCATAACCCTTTACTTTCTTAAATAAGAGTTATTGCCCTTTGTTGTTTTTTATTATGTAACTTTTCAGGGCTATTTATCATCTTAGATGCAATATATCAACATGAAACTTCTTTGGTGTGCAGAAATCAATGGTAAAAAGTGTCATATACAAGAACCATAACCATACACTTACTTAAATAAGAGTTATTGCCATGTGTTGTTTTTGTATTATGTAACTTTTCAGGGCTATATCTCAGATAAGCTTCAAGATTTCAACATGAAACTTCATGATATCAATGAGGAGAATTAGAATCCATAAAAGCAATAACCCTACACTTAATTATTTTATATGATTTAACCGTATATCAAGGGATTTTCAGCCATCCATAAACACAATTTATTTGGCCGGGGATATCAATTCAACGAATTTGCTTGTAAATATTATATTTGGTGAGAAGACTAAAACACAAATTAAACATGCGAAGCTTTAATAAAAACATAAACCTGATTATACAATGAAAGCAAATTAAAAATAAAATGAAATAAAAAAGTTTTACTGTGTCAATATTTATACCGATCTTCACAATTAAATTGGCTTGCTAAACAATTGAACTTGTTTTATTGCGTTTAATAATTATATTTACTGTGACAGTTAAAGGCATGTTCATGTTTAAAAGATGCTTACATTCATTTATTATAGTGAATAAAACGCCGCACGATTGTAATAAAAAATTATTTACCCTCTGATCTCATCCAAGCTTTTAATGAGTCGTTTAATCTTCCACATCTTCACGTTATGGTCGGGTCCGTCAATTTCTGTGAATCCGTTACTGGCCATTTTGGCTAGTCGTAATTTCATAAATCATATATTTTTCACGTTTCAATATAGATTATGTTCAGCTTTTATTATTGTGCGACAGAAGAGAGATTAATATAGTAAAATGACATCCGCGTATGTGTGTGAATGCTGAGGTATTGCGCAATAGTTTGGGCCACAATTGCGCAATAGTCAACAACTTTTCGGACAGGTTTGATTCGGATGTTCATGCAAGAATGGTCTCCCTTGGGTAGTTTCCCCGTTTCACATTAAGTTATGCACGGTTGTATGCCGTTTGCTTTTGTAAACGTCTCATAAAATACAAGTTTTAATGTTGAATGGTGTAGGTTGAGTTTTGTAGGGAAGTGAAGCATAGAAGTTTATATTTCATACTCTCACGCGCCAATCAAATTTTCACCAAGTGTCAAAACTATCTTTGTTTTTGGCGCTGTGATTGGGAAAAAATGTTAATCATTTGACATTTATTATTTGAAATCAATTTGAATTTCGTGGACATATTGTAACAAAAACAAAGATTTTGACAATGATTCTTTCAAAATGTTACAGTATATTCACATTTTGCTATCGTCTTACCTTCGATTGAGTTAGCTTTTGGAAAACCCATTAATCTGCTGGTACAAACAAAGCTGACCCATGAAACATCCTTCAAAGATCACATAATATAACAGTATTATTTGAATGAAACTTCAATTGGTGGATGTAATAGGTCAAAGTATACTGTACAAAAATCAAGTGTTTTTCCAAAGTCAAGCACAATACAGGAAAAATGTATTGGACGAGACCATTTAAAGTTAAATTTTAAGTAAGTGTGAGAGTGGTAGTGGGCAACAGATTTCAAGGAAATCTCGAAAAGAACAGTATATGTAAATGGACAAAATAAATAACACAAAACGGTTCAGCCTCATAAATTAGGTTTATTAATTTAAAGATTTGTAAAATGCAGTCTGTACAGATTTAACAATTTCGACAACTAAGTTATTTTAGCACTCGCTATGCACAGTCGATATTGTACACATGTACATTAACTGTACTGCCAGATTATTGCCCACTGTTTGTAAAAGCACAAACAGGTAAAAGAAGACAAGTAAATTAATAACACGTGAACATGCTATTAAATCACACTCAGAAGTAGCTCATTAGAGCTTAATAGGATTAAAAGGTACCTAAGGACTGACCTGCATTATTCTTAAATTAAAGCGAGTCTTTACTATTTAAGGCAATGCTACACCTTGTTGAACGAAGGAACCTACTATAAGCACTCAATGACCAGTTTAAATCGTTGAATAAATAACTGGTCTTTAATGACTGTTATATATGTACTATGTATATTAATCTTAAGCTCAAAACTTGGTATGTCTGCAAGAGATTTTATATGAAGGCTCAAACTCATAGAGAAAGAAGCATGTGTTAACATGTTAACAATATTACAACTTTGTTTCAATTAATAAAATAATTTACTTATATGCCATGAACATACTATTACTATTCGTACTTCATATAAATAAATTAGTAATTAAAAAATTCACTTTTTGATATGGAGACTTTATAACTATATAAACAGACATAATTATTCCAATTGGTCATGAATATTGCAATTCAATGTGCCATATAACAGCAGCATTGTCACAACATATGGTGAACCACAATGTACACAGTGTAATTAATAATTTGAAATATAACAATTACATTTTCAGTCAAATAACAATGAAATGCCTTAACTTACAGGCAACTTAATATTGTTTAATTACATATAACAATGCATGTGCGTGTATATGCAAACGGGTATTTAACTGAAATTTCAAAATTTATAAATAAAACAAATCAAGATGGCAGTTACCTAGGAATCCATTCTAATAGAAGGCATACAAAGCAGTATATAAAATACTAGAAAAACGCTCTATTTTTGCACGAGCGCATTTCAACTCTTGAAATGTGGAATTTTTGACAGTAGAGACTCTTTGAGTATCACCCTTGTGTGCCAACGAAGGTTCAGTAGTCGTCGAGGTTGAACTTATCGAAGCCATCAAGGCTTGGATCGAACATCTGGAAGTCCACCTGGTATCGCAAAATACCTGGAAAAAATAAATGTTCAAAACAGTGCATATATTTGCAGCAATTTTTTTGGGTCAAATGGTAAAAAATACCGGTACCAGCCCAATTGGGAACAATACGCGCGAAAACCACTTAAGCTGGGAAAAGTGCATAGTTAAATCTTCAAATTGGGAAATTGGTGTATTTGATTTTTTGCTAACAAATACTTTAAAATTGATAATTAAGTGCTGTCAATATTATATTAACTTAGGTTAAAGCAATAGAGCTGCATAGGGAAATTAACTATATGTTTCACTTTATTTATCTTTTTTTTTTTGTTAAACCTTCATTGTGATTTTTTCGGACGGCAATTGGGAAATGTGTAGTTTTTCCCCAATTGGGAAAGTGCCGTTTTCCGGTCTTTATAAAGAAGGAAACAAATCGTTGATTAGTATGTGGAATTCTTTACTGTTATTGATAGATAAATTAAGAGCAAGAAACTCTGAAAATGCTGGCAAGCATGATAGAAACTTCCTCTGACCAACTTAAAATTATAACTTTTTTTGGACAAAATTCCCTATTAACTTCTGTCTGACACTTTTTTAGACTAAAGTCCTTATGACTATGACCTATTTAGAATTGAACAGCCCAAATGATTTCATTACAGTCTGAAATATCACCTCAAACAATTCTCTCAAGCACCATTGAATGTTTTCATGTCATTTCGTTAACAGGGAATCCTAACTGAACAGGGAACTCTAAAGTTAAACCTGTATTCTGGCGGTATTAAAATGAGCAAGTCATTAATCTGTATACACAAAGCTCTGCTGTGCAAGAACAATCTGGGTGACAATAAATCTTCAAGAACTGCCCCTGAGTTTTAATAGGTGGCTAGCAGACTTAATATAAGTAGATTTCTTGTTGCGATAAGAAGATTAAGGAAATAACCCCGGTAATGCACAGCAGGTTTGTTATTTTTATAGCTCAATCTGACTAGGACCAGGGCAATAATATATAGCAAAATGGGAATTTTAATAGCCTCGGGCTTGGACAATAGGTTTTTGGCGCAGACTGAACATACAGATTACATATAATTATCAGTCTTTCAATCATCACGGCAACATTGGTTTTGGTATAATTTTGTCATTTAACATATACATTTAATTTTACCTATAAAAGCTTATATATTTTTAAATTGTTATCACTATAGTAAGTTTTCTTCATTACATGGGTAACTAAACCTAGCTGACTTGCATTTTTGTAATGCCTATTTCCAACTTGTGTATTCTGAATTGTTGAAGTTAATTCTGTCGATTGTTCACATGTCCTTTCATGCTCTAAAGAAAACAGTTGATTTTGTCTCCTCTTGAATTACGAAAAGTCGCGAGTGTTTTTGACGTTAAAAATTGCACCTACCTCCAATTCCTCCGAATCCTTTCACGAACTGAGCGCCCTCTTGTGAGCGGTCTGTGACGATCTCGAGGGTGGCACCAAAGTTCTTGTAGTTGTTGGCGAACCACTCAAGCAAAGCCATCTGTTCCTGGAGCTCCAGCTCTACACCAGTCTGCAGGGGACAAACATGCATGTAAAATGTAGTGTATACAGACACTCATAGATTTGGGAAAGAGTATACAGGGCATCTACTCAAAATGTAGTGGGAAATTTTCCGAGTTTCCCCCAGATTTTCCCTCAACAAGGGCACACCTTCTATTGATTAATATCATGTTACCGATACAAATATACAATAAGTGAACAGCTCTATACACGTATAACATACATATGAGGTACAAATAATATTTGTCAAATTTTATTACAATTTAGAATTAGGTAAAAGCTTTTAAGATACATATACTGGATTTATTTAATTTTTTTGCAAAATGTTTCAGACTAATCCATAGTTTTCCTCTAAAGAGAACTGCAGATACTTTTTAGTTTTAATGCCATCTTCCCTTTTTGCCATCTTAGTTAAGTTAAATATCA
The DNA here is from genome assembly GCA_007657795.1 of Dreissena rostriformis. Taxonomy (NCBI): domain Eukaryota; kingdom Metazoa; phylum Mollusca; class Bivalvia; order Myida; family Dreissenidae; genus Dreissena; species Dreissena rostriformis. The sequence goes on from VMBQ01012882.1 coordinate 4,990, forward strand.
TAATATATAAATGCAATAAGCAAATGTATAACTGTATTAAAACTGAAACTCAATAACCCAAGCAAGTCTACGTACATCTTTATCAATGAAGTGAGTCTTGTCTTTCTCCTGTTCATGGTTCAGATGAAGGATGTTTTCCACTGCAAAACACAGCTAGATCTTAGATACGGCATACAATGTACTGGAAAAACTGGCAACATCACAATGAGAAGGTCATACTGACACAAAATCTGATGTAAAAGAATCATGGAAGACAATTTATATCTTTTTATGGAACTTTGTGAATTTTAGTATTTATTCATTGTGAAATAATTATAAAAGGGGGCCAGGGGTGTAAACATCCATTAAATTTAAAAGCCACTGGCCCTGCAGGGCTACCAGCTGACAAAATCATCATGTGTTTTTGTTGTTGTTGTTTTTTCACATTAGCCATACCTGAACATGATTTGTTGTCCAAAAACATTGTGAATATCAACACTTTTTGATACCTTAAGGGAAAATAAAAGCAGTGTCAATATAGAATACATGGTTGGTGCCAAGATGGAGAAATTGAATCCGGTGAGGCTTAGAAAAACAAAATAGGGCGAGCATTTGGTGGTTTTTGAGCATATATCTCATGATATGTAGGGTTTTCCTTACCATTAGTCTGGTTGTTTTTGAGCACGTATCTAGTGATATCTAGGTTTTCCCAGACTATGAGAATATCCACTGCACCCATCTCTAGTGCACGAAGAGTGTCGTCTACTCCAAAACAGAACCGACCTGTGTCTTGTGAGATTTCCTCAAAGTAATGACCTGCAGAAACAAAGGCAGGCTTTTGCTGGAATGTTTACAGAGTACTTTCCTAAAAGATCGAACATACAAATCATCAACTCTCAATTTAGGAAAATGTTCAATTTAATAATATAATTTTATATTACTACTTCAGACATAGAAAATCTTACAAGCTTGCAAATATGAAACCTAGCATCTCAGCAAGCTCAGTTCAAAATTTACCAGTGCCAGACTTGCGCACAATTTGATCACTAATAAATTGCAACACTTATGTATATAATTAATAATGATATTAATGTCAAATTGAAACCAATTTGTATGCCCCCTTTAAAAAAAAAGGGAGTTTATTGTTTTTGGCCTGTCTGTCTGTCTGTCATTCTGTCCAAAACTTTTACCAATATTAAAGTTGTGTCATAACTTGACCTTGAACTTTCAGCATTCAAAATGTGCAGCTTCATGAGATACACATGCATGCCAAATTTCAAGTTGCTATCTTCAATATTGCAAAAGTTATGGCCAACGTTAAAGATTTCGGACGGACAGACAGTTCAATTGCTATATGCCACCCAACAGCATAAATATGTAAGACTTCAGACATGACTGGTTTCTATGTCACTAAGCAATAGATGTCTGTCGGCCACATGTCTAGCCAGTTTTCAACAAGCTGCACGATACACCTGAAGTAAATGATGAAATTACAGTCAAAACAAAATGTTCAATAACCAATTTTAACCTTTGACCTTTTAGTGTGACCTTACACTTTACTTTAAGGTAAGAGATGGTTGTTACACATGACAGGCCCTCTCCACATGATTAACATTTAAATGATGATGTGATATTTCATGACAAAATTTAACCAGTCCAGAAAAGCTGCTATATGGCATAAATTAACCTTTGACCTCTAAGGGTGACCTAGACCTTTGAGGTAGGGAGACCAGCCTTACACATGAATTGTCGTCATATTATAGTGATTAATTTTGTGATACCTTTTTAAATTCCATTAAAATGACAGAATGAAGTTTAAGTCCACACAAGCCAAGTAAAGACACACTAAAACGCACGCATGCTCGATCATTGACTGCTTTATTGCACTTACCACAAGAGGGCTGCACAAAAAGGACCTTTCAAATGTCTTTGCCTGNAATTCCAAAGCCATGGGCTATCTTCCCAAAAAGGGGAAAAAAAGCCCTGTGTGCTTCCTAAAACAAATCTATTACCATAAAAGTGAATTGCAATAAGTATTAACCATGTTGGGTGCAAGTCAATAATGTAGCGATGAGTGAAGAATTCAACCAAATGAGGTTAAACCAATGCAAATAGTCTGTAGTCGGGGCTGGACCTTTATACGGACCAATTAAAATCTGATTTTCTATATAGCATGTGTAACAAAGCCTCAGGATGAAGGTCATTGCTATTTTACTTTTTCATAGGAGGACCCAAAGCAAAACAAGGGCTTCCCAAGACAGCGCATTCTACTGTTCTCTGCTTTGAAAGTAATGTATAGTGTTCATTTTCATTAAGGTATCATATATAATTATCACAAAGACACATTTGAATATTTGTAGCAGTTGTATAGTATATGTAAGCTTAAAAGCTGAAAATGTATAAATTAAAACAAGCAAATTCATTGAATTTGTATCTAAATTTGTTGACTTTGTAACTAAATTCATTTAATTTGTATCCAAATTCATAGAATTTGTATCCCGCGCCTTATAAATGTTGTTAATGGCCTGGGTGTGTGAAAATCCCTTGATACACGGTATTATCCTGAAACAAGAGATGTGTTTGTCAGAAACACAATGCCCCCTTCTGCGCCGCTTTGAAGCCATATATTTGACCTTTGACCTTGAAGGATGACCTTGACCTTTCACCACTAAAATGTGCAGCTCCATGAGATACACATGCATGCCAAATAATTATGAAGTTGCTATCTTCAATATTGCAAAGGTTATTACCAATGTTTAAGTTTTCGGACAGACGGACAGACAGACAGTTCAAAAACTATATGCCACCCTTCGGGGGCATAATTCGGGGCATAAAAATAATTAAGTGTAGGGCAATTGTTTTGTTTGCATTGCAATTCTCCTCATTGATATCTATAGTATACACTATACACCCATTAAGTTTCATGTTGAAATCGTGTAGCGTATCTGAGATATAGCCGTGAAAAGTTACATCATACAAAAACAAACAAGGAAAATAACTCTTATTTAAGACAGTGTAGGGTTTAGGCTCTTGTGGAAGGAAATGCTCCTCATTGATATCTATACACCTATGGTCTCATTACTTTTAGCCTGGCACTAATTGGGCTACAATCTGCATGTGCAGGGACCCATAAGTAGCAAATTCTACATTATTCACTGCTTATTTAAACCATTGCATAAATTGTTTATTCAGCCAAGAGACAAAGCTGCAGAAACATAAAAATGCATTAAGTATACCTGATCAAACATGTCTGACTGACTGAGCTCAGTCTTGAAATCGGCTGAACCAGCCAATACGATGCCGGATACATTCACCTTGTCGTTGGTAATGAACATTGTGACTGCTACCTCTGCCACTTTACGTACGTAGTTGTGTCGCTTCTCCATTCTCAATCGAGCAAAACGCAGCGCAGACTGACCTCCTCTCCCTGAGCGGATAATAGGTAAATGTGAAAAATCTGTGATTTTTTTGATTTTTATTTTACAGCCCGTGCCTTTTTGGATTGGGAAAAATAGAGCAATAAACCATGAAATTGGGGAATAATTATACATTATTAATATGATTATAAATAACAGTATACCAATTGTTTATAAGTACATGTTGAACTGCTTTTTACAATTTATATTATAAAGTGCTACAGAATGAAGTCACTGTCACATTATCACTGTATAATAAACCCAATAAAACAATTATTAAGATTATATGAAAAGTTTGGCATCTTTTTTGGGAAATTTTGGTCAGATTTTATGGGGGAAAATGTTACTTTTTGCCATTGGGAAACAGCCGGGTTTTTTACTTTTTGCCATTGGGAAACAGCCTGTAAGAGGCTGTTATTTTGGGCAAAAAAATCACTGTGGATAATAGGCAGACTGGTTCATGTTCATTGCCAAATGGCAGGTGTATTTTTCAAGTCTGCTAAGGGCTGAAACAGGGCCCTATTCTAAAAGTAAAGAGAACTTATACAATTTTATGCATTAAAATGACTACCGATAAGTTAAAGGGCACATACATGTAACTCATGAACATGTGGAAAACTGCAGTGAAAATTGTGTCTTTCACATCTAAACTTGGCTTATTTCAAGTATCAATCCCCATAACTTGAGAAATGTAGAAGCAGTCCACTCCATAAATGTGAAGCATTTTATGCACAGTCAACACAAGGAAATCCGTTAAACCTTTCAAAATTATGATACACAAAGACCTGTTTACTTACCGTGCTTCTTTGGTAAATCGACTGTGAATTTATGAAGCACTTCTCGTGTATTCCCTGACAATGTTCCGAACAATGCACCATTTCCGTCCATTACGATGAACCCAAACTTGTTGTCGTCTGCTAACAATGCTGTTAATGCCTACAATTGATTCATTGATCATGTTGATGTTTGCTACGCAAATACATGGAATACCAATACAGATTGGTTAAAATCTAACACATACGAATGATCAGAATCTATTTTTTGTCGAATTATTATTCACTGATTGTCAAATTATTATTCAACTAGTTAAAATAAATATGTACTATAGACTATCTTTGGGCAAAATATAAAATACCAACAGTAAGAGAGTGGGAAGACAATAGACACAAGATCAGTTAAATGATACAGAGTGGCCAAAACAGCGGAAATTATTGTACAGTTCTAACTGTTTAACATAATTGATTGTAATAAAAAAATGGTATAACCTATGTTTAAATAAAGGGTGCCATCACTTGTCACTTTATATCTACATTGTACATATCTACTAACATTCAGTACTTTTAAAATATACCATGCAATTGTTGACAACAGTGCAAAATCAAAACAGAGCTACAGCTTGTTTGTTTCATTTCCGACTTCATTCTTCCAGAGTGGACTTGGAACAGTTCTATAAATTTGAAGCCGTAATTTAACCACCTGGACTTTTTTACCTTAATAATACCCCCCCCCCCAAAGGCCCTTTATCCAAGAGAATTTCTGTGAAATGATGAAATTTTCCTTAAATTTAAATTTCATGTTTACCTTGGACAATTTCTTGCGCTTTCTCAGTTTTGAAGATATTTTATTTCCCCAAAATGGAAGGCTAGGCACTTTCCCTATATCTAAATAAAGGCATTGATCCAAATCAATGACGAAATCAAACAGACAAGATACTCACCTCAGTGTGGAATTTGTTATCACATAGATAAAGGGATGTGTTGATAGGTCTGAATGGTTCAAAGTCAATGTTCACTTTCTTCTCTTTTCCTTCATCAGTCACTATGGTACCACAGTATATAACTAAACCATTTGGTGGGACTAAAAAAAATACAATGAAACATGAGCAAAATATCATAGTTTCTTGTTAATTTAGTGGTTCCTAACGATTTCTTGACACATGAATTAATACACAATTTCATCAAGTGTCAGTGTTCTTTATCATCCTACCAAATTTCAACTCCCTTCAACCGCAGCCTGTATGTCGATAAACCAAACTTACAGCAGATAAACCAATCTGCACAAATTAAGAGGTCGCTCACCAAAGACATATAGAAACTTTCATGTTATAATTATGTGTATATTTTGTGTAATAACTATAGTTTTATCAAGGTTTTTACTCTGTACGACTCAGAGTTAACATGGTCTAAAGTTTAAACTATAAACATAAAAAAACAAAAACAATTAACAGTAGAGTGGGGTCAATGGTGACTATTTTGAACTGAGAGGCATGATGATTTGAACAAATCATATATTAACACCTCACCGTAGTGTTTTCAGAAATCTGTTTCAGTTCTTTAGTATATAAATTATGTGACCCCTAGTGGCCAGTTTTAACCACAGGTATACAATTGAACAAACTTAGGCATATTAGGACCACTAGAAAATCTTACACAACAAATATAAAAACACGTGATCCTTGTGGTTTCACTGTTTCAGAGAAAAGATTATTGAAGTTTTCATTTTTTATATCAATCTTTAGGTCTAATATAAACCTACATATGCAACACATTTGCCTGTGACCCTAGTGGTTTAAGAAAAGATTGTTTTTTTCTTTAAAGTTTTCATACTTAAAATCTATGAAAGACCCACTTAAGCAACAGTCCTAAATGATTTGAACAAATTATTTTTATAGTCACCTAAAAATCATTCCTGTGAGGTTTCGTTTAATTCTGCCCAGCGGTTCGGTATCAATTGAAGATGAATTTAAAGGAAGCAGGCACGCACTGATGGATATATGCACATCAAAGTATCATAAAAGCTCCCCATGAAGACTTAGACGGTAAAGTGCTCAGCTAAAAAACTGACCTCCCACTTATTAATGACTTAACCATAAATTAGAAATTCTAGCAATTGAAGTTTATTTATTTTTAAGTTTAAATATGACAGAGATTTTAAAAATATACTTATATTATAATTGAAAATCTGAAGGTATATTTCTATGCTACAAACCTTTGTTGTATAGTTTTAACCTCTGTTGTACGGATGTGATAGCTCCCAAGACTGACAACCTGTTAACACGACTTTTGATGTTTGAAGCAGTTCCAAATTCATCGGCCAACATTTTTGATACTCTTGGAATTTGGTCTTTAGGTGGAATGATCAGGGAGATCATGCTCGTTCCGTTGCTGAAAGAATGAAGTACACATGAGCCGCTCTGTGAAAAGGGGGTTTAATGCATGTGCGTTAAGTGTCATCCCAGATAAGCCTGTGCAGGCTGATTGAGCTGTGTGTATGAACTCATAAAAGCACAAAGCATTCAGAACTTGAAGAAGAACTACTTAGTTGATCTGACACAGTTTACTTTCAATGCCATGTTCAATTAGTTGCAATAATTCAACTCTCAGCTTTACAACCCAAAGGGTTGCTGAGAGTTGCAATGCGCTGTCTCTTGTCCATGGGTGCAAAATTTAATCAACAATGCAAGGGTTAAGGAACACTGAAACTGCAAGAACTTATCAAA
>VMBQ01012883.1:3053-18359 GCA_007657795.1 Dreissena rostriformis
CAGTTTCTGTACTGGGAACATAAAGGGGTTCGTTTGAGAGGGTTGTCCTCTCCCGTGGTTCCGAAAAAAATTACAATAACAATTAATATGGTGCGTTTTGGGGGAACTTTCATGTTGATATAAATGCTCGATTTTTGTCTCATTCTCAGTTTTTCAGGAAATCAGTTTGTCCAATGCCGCCGCCCACGACCCAGAAATCTCACAGTTATTATTTTCTTTCCAAAAACTCGTGCTAATTAAAACATAAAATTAAGTAAATGTTTATGTATTTTAATGACGGAGTTTAACAAGTGATATGAGAAATAATAACATTAACATTCCATTCACAACACATATATTTTATTACTGATGGACATATTTAAAACCTGAAATTAGAGAACAAAAATATTTTCAAACTAATAAATGATTTTCACGCGTATATTTACTCAAAATTGTTTTAAGTGGCAGTAACCTTTGAATTAAAGCGATCAATTAAAATTTAAAGAACAGCCTGTCCTTAATCAAAACAGCGACAGTGCAATTACGAAAAGAACAATAAAACAATTAACGCAATGACATTTACTCTGGCCCCTAGTTTATGACACCTAACAAGGGATATTGACAACCTCAGAGCAGACGGAGAGGGGACACGTGGCTTCTGCACTGACGGTTCGTGATTACAAAAATACTGGTTTTGGGGCGGCGATTTTTGGGGGATTTTACGTTTTATATAACGATGACTAGCCGAAATATTGGAGGGGCGGCCGCCCCCTCTGCCCCTCCATTACTTACGCCCCTGGTTTGCCTTTCCCGACTAGGACTGCGCCAAACCCGAAGGCTACTACGTCTTTCGTCAAGGCTACCCATTTCATTAATAACTTGGGTTTCTGTTTTTGATTATGATTTTTTTCTATCGATAGGAACAGAGCTGTAATCATAAAGTGGTTTTGCTTTTGAAAAATGGGACTTCCTCTGTCAATGTGAGGTGGTTTCGGACAAAAGTTGAGATCATTTGAAAGTAATCTATGTTCGTGTTCTGTAAAGTTTGTGCTTGATAAATTTACGACAATATTGGGCTGACTGTTAGGTCGAGTATTGGGTTGACGACGTTCAAAGCGGCGAATTGTACGTTTCTTGGTTTTGGAGATATAAGTAAAATTCACACTAGTCAAATGGGACACACTTTTAAGATTAGAAAGCTTCTTTGATTTCATCTTTTAGTACGATTCAGAAGAAGACAACATGTGTTTCTGAACCTCAGTCTTCAAACTCAACAGGTTCTAACGAGGTGTGCATGACGGATTTAGCGGCATTCTCTTCCCGTTGTAGAACAGGTGTTTGATGTGTGTAATACCCAAGGAGCAAGCCCATGAGTTGGAATGATGCATGATTTAAAATTTCTTTCCATCTTCAAATGAAACGGTGTGAGGCCTTGCCAGGTATACTGGGAGTCAGTTGCAGTTTAAGTCCTTTATGAATTTTTGATTCGGTTAGACAGGTCTGAATGAATTCCCACAAGCTGTGTTGCAAGTTTTGACCTTGACAAATATTTGCAAACACTTTCTTCTTATTTGTTTTGTTTTGTTTGACTTATTGCATTAAACATACGTAATTATATTTAATTATTTGTAAGAAAACAAACGGCCGTTACACCCAAGGATCTATAAATAATCACCCCATATATTATTAATATATCTTTGCTGTAGATCTACACTTTGGAATACAACTTTCACATGCCGTACCCGTGAATTTTGTTACTAATGCCGTACGTGTTTTGCAATTATCGAACCGGCTCAGTCGCATTATTGAGCGCACAAGAGGTGAAATTCTTTATCCGTGCGTAAAGTTTACAATTAGCTGTTTTTTGTTCTCAGTGACACCCAGTACATGTATAACATTATGTGGTGGTAATGACATGTCACCCGTTAGTTTGTACACAATTGAGACATTGGATTGTCTACCTGACCACGCCACACTCTTGGTGCTGGACTCCATGTATCGGTCAAACACTAAGTAGACATCACATGTATTCAGATTGTGTCTTATATTAGACTTAAAGTTGTTAATATACATGTAGTCATGCATCTTTCCGTCTAAGGGCCAGTGAATGGCATACAGGGCAGCAGATCAATCTATAAATTTACATGTGATCTGGCTTCTAATGTGCCGCTCAGACACTTCTACTTTTAATTGATTCGTTAGCACCGAATTGGTTTTGCCTATTCTCCCTTGTTTCAGTAAACATAGCAATAGGTACTGGAGCCAATTTAAGGTAATGAATATGATTAAGGTCAATTTACCTAGAACAAGCTTGTAAGCCAATAACGCTTGAATAAATCAGATTGATGTCATACACTTTGGTGCCTGCAATCCTTATGTGCTTTCTAGACACAGCCTGGGTTCAACTTTTTTAGATATTGACCCATAACAATTGTCCGGCCATGCGTTTTAAAATTCCATCATTTGGGTTTTACCAATATCTATTGCTTGATCAACATTAGCAGACGTTGGTGCTAGTGTTCCAGTCACAATATTCACTAGACTGGGTGGATGCTTGATTGGATCCAACGGTACAATACATTCTATCAACTTTCTTCAAATACGTCTTTATCCTTTTGACCATGGCTCTGTGGTAAGTGTATCTCGAAGACATCCAAAGTCTGTTTGCTTTTCATGACTCGCGGACACAATCATTTTGGCCAGAAGTTTCAGTGGCAAAACCTGTTTTTGTGCCATTTCTTCGCGGACATAACCATTTTGGCCAGAAGTTTCAGTGGCAAAACCTGTTTTTGTGCCATTACATTTCTACTGGCCTTTATGGTTTCTTCGGTCCTTGAAATCGCTCAATATCAAGTTCATTCTCTATCGGCTTGGCCATATCTGATTTTGGTGTACGTTGTATGGTTTCGCTCTCTATCAAGTGTGAAGACACTTCACCGTTCTGGGACGAAATGTCGGCGTCAAAGTTATAGCGCATAGATTCTTGCCTCTCATTGCACTTATGGCTGCGGATGTCTTGAACTGAAACACCTCGTCATACGAACATGTGTTATACTCATGCATCTTTTTGATCAGAGTTTTTGAATTTCTCATAAGGACACCCATTGCAATCTGCAATGCAATTGGTCGTTTCTTAAGTACATGTGTATACCAGTTATCATATTCCCTATCATGAATGCAGGATTACTATTGTCTAGCTTTGCAGACATCTTTGAAAACAAAGTACTCAATGTGTTGCTCACACAACTTGAAACGATTAGGAACATAATTAATAATTATAATTAATTTATTTGTGTCATCCATGGTAGCCGATGTAAATCAAACGGGTGTAAACCATGTGTGCTTAACGAATATGTGCACCTAGTGCATTATGCAGTACATTTGTATATTAATTATGGTTTCTTAGTTTCCTTGTTTTTAATATCGTCATGTATAGGTAAAATAATACATTTAAAGTGAGACTGCACCATTTTAATATGTGTTTATGTGTAATATATTGATACAAATATATCACAATAACACAAAATAGGCAAGAAAAATTATACATTGAAGACGAATTTCATAAAATGCAGCAAAGACAAATTAGCGCCCCGAGTAGATTGTGACGGGGATATTTCGTACATATTTTCCTACAATAACCGAAGCATTCGTCTTTTTATTAGGATCGGAGTTAGTGTTCGTGTTTCGTATAATAGATATCGTTGCAGGAAATTAAAATGATCCGTAAAACAAAAGTGTGTCTTTGTGTCGTATGAACGAATCTGCACTAAAACTAAATTTAGATTCACATCGTACATGCATGATAAACATGCTGGCGAATTCGACTGTACAGACATTTTCGATTTCAGAATTAAATATCTGGCTTATTTCGCATTTTTCGACACATGTTGTTCTTAACTTTTATTTTAATTTATATTGAAATATATGTATACTAAGTTTTTTACACATTTCATATACATTCATAAATATTTGACAAAATCGTGCAGTCTCACTTTAATTATGGGCTTTAAGTGAATAATATTGAATGGTCTTTACAAAATGCCATTCAGAAATACAATAAGTCTAGTTTGTATAGCATGAAATTCGGATTCAATGAAGTGGAATGGAATTTTAACTGCAATTATTTGCATAAGCGATCATATTGGCAGCCATCGTGCGTTTAAACTGGAATTTGATTTCGATTAATTCACTTCCAAAACATTAACTATCATAACATCATTCTATTTTAAGCTGAAAAGATCCAAAATAATTGATTTAGTCTGAAAACGGCGGCAATCTTGGACACCATCTTGGATTTTTCAAAACCCCCCAAAATGCCAGCCCGGCATCATTTGGATTCATAACCAGTAACATGTCTCCTTACAAAATACACTTTAACATTTACTTTACACCTCAATGTCGGGTATATGTCATTTTCCGCCGGACTTGTACAATGGATGCACACAAGATGCGTGAAACCATGGTTTTTAATATATTTCTTAGAAAGTAGGCGTCCATATATTTGTTCAGGCGCATGCGCCGTCACTAAGATAAAGATGTGACGAAACCGGTGTCGTATGCTACGGAGCTGTACTGGTACCTCCCCGAAGGCCGGGCGGAGTATTAACCGGGTAGGTAACGTTATAACGAATATTACCTGGACATGACACGTCAGAGGTTACGTGTTGTGTAACCTGATGAATACATGGCTTGACGTCTATCGTTATACATCGACTATCTCCGGAATCCTCCGTAAGATAGGCAATCGTGATACATCGACTATCTCCGGAATCCTCCGTAAGATAGTGGGCTTGGCGTTTTATTATTTAGTTTAGGTGCCATTATATATCTTAATTTGTCTTAAATGGTCTTATTCATGAACATTTATGTTGTTGTGTTGTTTTTGTATTTTTTTTTCATATTTTTTTTTTAACTTCCTTGTAAAGGTCACCATAGTAAATTGAGATGGTTAGTAATGACCTTGTGGATAGTTTTGCAGTAATGAATAGTGATATTTTAAATGAATCGATCACGGTTTAGCAAAAAAATATAAGATAGCGAAGTATTAGTAACAATTTGTATAACGTCTTCGTGCAATTTTGCCGCTATTTAAATTATCACTTTTTTATGCAATATTTATACAAACCTTATTCATAGTCATTGATTGGTGTCACATGTATAAGGACATTTACTTACAAGCTCATGCAAGCGTGTATTTGAACAGTTTCGCGTGTCCTGTCCTTGTTATATACATGTGCGATGACAAAAAAAGGCTGAGGACGATCCACGTCAAGTGAAATCGCTGAGACTGGGCTGCCTGTTACAATGATTTGGTCATTCGCGAATCTGTCTGTGCCTGGAATTACACGATGTAAGGATGTCGGAGTGAGTTAAGAACTGGTCAGTCCATACAAATAAACAATGGTTAAATTACTTAAGCCAATCTAAATAATGCTCAAAATAATTAGTTGATAAATAAATTCACGAATAAACAAAAACGAACGCGTCTTCATAACGATCAAGGAGCCATTTCCTCGTTCCTTATTCAAACTGAATTACAGCCTGGTATTTTCTTACTGAAACAGCAATTGTACATGTTCCGCAATGGAATTCATTACCATGGTATGTGATATGTTGTCATGTGTATCGATTCTACCAATTAAAACATATTTAATCTGAGTATTTGTCTTTTTTGATTACTTTAGTCATCTTAATAATCTATACAATCTCACTTTCTTATTCAATATTCAAACCGAAAAATGAAAGGTTACATTTAAACTTAAACAATAAACTTTCATGAAACGAATGATAAACCACTCGTAAGTGAATAATTTGATTTGTATTGCTTAAAGCGAACGGCACAACATTCATTAGAAAACAAATACTTCTCAGTAAATAATAAATTAGAGTCAGCAAAAATAATCCAAATATATGTACGAATTAGTTGTACAGATAATTAAATGTTTCAAGTTAAAAAACAATGTATATTCCTTATTCGAATTAGGAACTAGTTTCATGTTCGTTATTTATAATTGAGCGAATGAACTGGAGTTAATATGAATAAAATTACTTGGTACTTGTACTTGTTCCTTTGTTATCATCGCACAAAAGGAACGGCAATATTATACGCCCGCAAACGAAGTATGTTGGAGATATACTGGAAGCACCCTGTTGGCCAGTTTGTCGGTCGGTCGGTTGTTCAGTCCCGCTGCACATGTGTACTTTGTGTTGCAAACTCGTCTCTCGGTTTTCGTTGTATCAACATGAAACTTTACAGATATATTTGTTATACTATCTAGAAGTGTAAGAAGCTATGTTCGTGTATGTCGCGAGATTCTTTGCAGATTTATATGCCCTTGAACTAAGGCGAATTTCGGCGAATTACTTAACATTACACAAGTGTACGTTGTGTCGAAAACTAATCTTTCAGTTTTCTGCGTATCAACATAAAATATAATGCATATGTTGTTTATACTTTGTAGAAGTGCAAGACGTAATTTGTGTGTAATGTGCGATATTATTTACAGAGTTATTAGTCATTGAACTGAGGCAAACCTTGGATTCTTACATAACTGTTCAGTCGTACTTTGTATCGCGAACAGTTTTTTACGTATAAAAATGAAACATTATATGAGCGTTGTCAATACTATGTACAAGTGCAGGACGGTTTATAATCATATATTTCACGCTACTTCGTGCAGAAATATGTAATTGATTCAATAAATCAACGCGAAGCTTTTTGTGTGCTTTGTGTGCGATCAATGTGAATGAAGTAGCGGAGGACAAAAACATGTACAAATCATTTTGGGAGTATTTGTCATCTTCAATAACTGTCCTAGTTGTGTTGACTTTGGTGTTCTTATATTTGAATGCAATGAGTAATTCTGGACTAACTTGACCTTGATTGAAATAATTTATTTCATCAGGTGTTTTTGGTCCCTATGAGAACAAAAATCAGAACTCAACGTCAAGTGGGGGTTTCTACATTTAAGCGTTTACTTTATTCAGTGTATTTACTATTCTGCGGGATATTTTAATTGAAGGTGCATGTTCACATAGTGGCGAAATGACCGTTTTGTGTCAGACTACTAAAACAAAAGAATCACGATTGCAAACTTAAGAAGCGAAATAATAGAACAAATAAAAAGATGTGTACGGTTGGAATATAAAGCATTTTAACAAAAAGACACGAAATACATGTATAGATCAACCTTTTGTTGCAAGTTTATACGTTGAACATTTTTTACAAGACCACATATCGGTGTGTCTTGTTTGTTCAAGTAATCAATACTGATTGTATTTTACATGCTTGGTATGTTATGAGTTGCGAGAAAACAAATTGATAGTGATATTGTAACATATTTTACCGCGTCATTTAACAGTGTCGATTATACGTATACATTTAACCTTAACAACATAACTCACTGTACAATATAAATATTACCTTATTAAGTGTAAATACTTTGATTCAAATCGTACTGCAATTGAACGTGCAAGCAGACACATGCACATTTACATGAATGTGGAAGGCCGGTGCTCCATGCCCGTTGCAAATTGCCAAACTAAATAATGGAGAGTAAGTTAGTTCCTTTTTTCTAGTTCCTTTTTCGAATTATGAATAAGGAACAGTTCCTTTTTCCTTATTCACGCTGAACATATTTGAACATATTTGACATAAGGTTTTTTAAAAAAAGAATGCATACATTATTAAGTAAATCAAACCAAAATAACAAGAATACATTTAATGTATGTATTACGATACATATTCATGTTTCTTCTTCGCGTTTGCATATGGTATCTTCTATAGACCGAACCGGCATTTTCTACTTCGAATTCTTCACATAAACCTAAAGGCTGTACACTTATTTAACATTAATGTGATATTAAAATGCAATCTAATACATTTCATCGTAAACGGCAAATAGCTAGAAGAAGTGACCAGCTTAACGTACTTGTGCGCAACCACGTCCAAGGATGCTACCAGTGATGTCCGAATAAGAATTGCCATGGCGAACGCAGCGGTGGCAGGTTGTGGACAAGCAGTTCCATCAGCTTCCCCACCAAGTACAGGCTCTACAAGTCCCTCGTTGTCTCCATCCTACTCAACGGCTGTGAGGACGATGCACGTGGACACAGAGCGTAGGATACAGGCATTTTAACATAAATTTATCCGAAAACTGCTGCGCATCTCCTATACGGAGCACAAGACCAACGAGTACGCCGAAATACGACTGCAACGATTGTTGGTCCACAACAGCCCGTACTGGCGACCGTCAAACGACGAAAGCTGGCTTGGTTTGGACACGTCGCCAGGCACGTCTCTCTGTGCATGACTGTTCTCCAGGGCACGCTAGAGGGAGTAGACGTCGAGGCCGTCTGAGACAAAAAATGGATTGACAATGTTAAAGAGTGGACATCCCTTCCCATGGATGAAGTACTCTCAGCAGCACACAACAGACCTGACTGGAGGATTTCTGTATCGTCGTCCCTCATTTCCCACCCAATGTCCAAACTGGTCAAGGGATTGATGATGATGATGAATGTACGGGTAAAAGCTCATTACATGTAGATGTCGGTTTAATATAGCATGGGTAATAAATGTCTAAACTAAACTTTTTAAATGCTTTACATTATAATATGTAACTGAGCAAAGTCATAAAATGTAATTTGATTTTTTATGCATTAACCAATAACAAATTTCAAGAGGTAGGCTTTGGACATAGCAATACGTTACTACGTAGTCCTGTTTTCAAACACTAATAGCAAGTTTAAGTTGTGTTCACTTTTAAAGTATTTTCAATTTTAAAAAAGTTCACAAAAAGAAAAAAGTGAAGGCATTTGAAGAATCAGAATGTGACATAAATGTTTTCGTTTAACCCCTATGCCAGAATCGGATTACGACAGGAATTGTTTTTACAAAACATGCCGTAAATGACATTTTACTTGTCATACTGATTATCAAATATACAAAATTTTATATGAAATAAAATTTTGTTAATACAAATTTAATATATCTTACAGTAAATTTTAACATATTTGAGTGCTTGAGTTTTTAACATAAAGGTTTTGAGGATGTGGAAATAAGGCTTATATGCAACCTCCGTGCAGAGATTTGACTGGAACTATCATAGAGCAATAACGACAACTATGCATGGAGATTGGCTTATATGGTGTGTTTTGTTGGTGACCTTGACATACGCAGACAGGCTCTTTCCTAGCTCCGGTCGCCGCTTTGGCAGGAAGTTTAGGTTAGTTTACACTAAATCCAAGTCCATGGAGAGGTTCACAATGATTTAGTGGAATATAAGCTGAAGTGAAACTCTAAATTTCGAGATACATGTAATGATAAAAAACTTCTACATCATAATGAACCTATATGTGCCACACATTTAAAATTTCAGAAATTATTTTGACACCGGACACTTATAAAGGACTTCATTACTTCTTCTTCTTCCGATTCAGCACTCCTTCTAAAAAGACGATTTTGTACCGGCGCCTATTGGTTAAGGGGTGAAAACAAACTGTACAAAGGGGCTCAGTCTGGTGTTTATTTAAAGTAATTGTTAGTGTCTACAGGTGAATAAGGGGGCAATGACAGCCACAGGAGTAAGGGTTTTGAAAACTTCTACTGTGGCTGCCTCATGTATATGGGGAGGTTGTGAGTTCCATGGGACAACTGTTCTTGGGTAGAATGAGAATGTATGGGAGTCTTTTGATGTTTGTGTGTGTCTAAAGCCATGGTTACTGCTGAGTCTGGATCAGCGGTCGACAGGAACAAGAAGATTATCAGGAGGAGCGAGGGCAACTACATGGTTGATAATTTTATACAGCATGATGAGACGGATTTTTGTTCTGTGCGTTTCAAGTGTGGGCCAATTGAGGGTGTCTATCATATTAGTTACTGAGCTTGTGTTGTGATATCTGTTTGTTAGGAATCTGGCGGCACGTCTTTGTACTTTTTCTAGTTGATTTATTTAAGCTTTTGTATGTGGGTCCCAGACACTGGATGAGTATTCTAATTTAGGACTAACTACTGCTTTGTAAGCATGATCTTTAATTTTTGATGAGCTAATGTTTAGGTTGCGGCAAAGAAATCCTAGTGCCTGGTTTGCATTATTAGTGATGGAGTTAATATGTTTATCCCATTTGTGGTTACTTTGGAGTGTAAGATAGTTGACATGATTTACTTTTTCAAGGATGTGATCATGTAGTTTATATGAGAAGATGATGAGATTTTCTTTTTTGAGTGATGCTGAGGATGTAACATTTATCAGGATGGAATTGCATTAACCAGTCCTGCTACCATCGACCAGCAGCTTCAATATCTAGCTGGAGCTTATGGGCGTAGGAGAGGTTGTTGATATTTTTGTAGATGATGCTATCATCTGCAAAAAGTCTCAGAGTGCTATGTTTGATATAATCAGCAAAGTCATTTATGTAGATAATAAATAAGATGGGCCCCAGAACACTGCCCTGTGGGACTCCGGAGGTTACAGGTACCTTGTCTGACATGGTTCCCTCCAGGACAACAGTCTGGGTTCTATTTGTTAGGAAGTCGGATATCCAGAAGAAAGCATTATAATTAATCCCATAGTATTTGAGTTTGTATGAGAGGTGCTGCTGGTGTACTTTATCGAATGCTTTAGCAAAATCCATAATGATGATGTCAGTTTGTATACCTTGATTATTTGATTGGGTTAGGTTTTGGAGGAATGATATTACCGGGCCCCAGAACACTGCCCTGTGGGACCCCGGAGGTTACAGGAACCTTGTCTGACATGGTTCCCTCCAGGACAACAGTCTGGGTTCTATTTGTTAGGAAGTCGGACATCCAGAAGAAAGCATTAGAATTAATTCCATAGTATTTGGGTTTGTATGAGAGGTGCTGCTGGTGTACTTTATCGAATGCTTTAGCAAAATCCATAATGATGATGTCAGTTTGTATACCTTGATTATTTGATTGGGTTAGGTTTTGGAGGAATGATATTACCGGGCCCCAGAACACTGCCCTGTGGGACCCCGGAGGTTACAGGAACCTTGTCTGACATGGTTCCCTCCAGGACAACAGTCTGGGTTCTATTTGTTAGGAAGTCGGACATCCAGAAGAAAGCATTAGAATTAATTCCATAGTATTTGGGTTTGTATGAGAGGTGCTGCTGGTGTACTTTATCGAATGCTTTAGCAAAATCCATAATGATGATGTCAGTTTGTATACCTTGATTATTTGATTGGGTTAGGTTTTGGAGGAATGATATTACCGGGCCCCAGAACACTGCCCTGTGGGACCCCGGAGGTTACAGGAACCTTGTCTGACATGGTTCCCTCCAGGACAACAGTCTGGGTTCTATTTGTTAGGAAGTCGGACATCCAGAAGAAAGCATTAGAATTAATTCCATAGTATTTGGGTTTGTATGAGAGGTGCTGCTGGTGTACTTTATCGAATGCTTTAGCAAAATCCATAATGATGATGTCAGTTTGTATACCTTGATTATTTGATTGGGTTAGGTTTTGGAGGAATGATATTACCGGGCCCCAGAACACTGCCCTGTGGGACCCCGGAGGTTACAGGAACCTTGTCTGACATGGTTCCCTCCAGGACAACAGTCTGGGTTCTATTTGTTAGGAAGTCGGACATCCAGAAGAAAGCATTAGAATTAATTCCATAGTATTTGGGTTTGTATGAGAGGTGCTGCTGGTGTACTTTATCGAATGCTTTAGCAAAATCCATAATGATGATGTCAGTTTGTATACCTTGATTATTTGATTGGGTTAGGTTTTGGAGGAATGATATTACCGGGCCCCAGAACACTGCCCTGTGGGACCCCGGAGGTTACAGGAACCTTGTCTGACATGGTTCCCTCCAGGACAACAGTCTGGGTTCTATTTGTTAGGAAGTCGGACATCCAGAAGAAAGCATTAGAATTAATTCCATAGTATTTGGGTTTGTATGAGAGGTGCTGCTGGTGTACTTTATCGAATGCTTTAGCAAAATCCATAATGATGATGTCAGTTTGTATACCTTGATTATTTGATTGGGTTAGGTTTTGGAGGAATGATATTACCGGGCCCCAGAACACTGCCCTGTGGGACCCCGGAGGTTACAGGAACCTTGTCTGACATGGTTCCCTCCAGGACAACAGTCTGGGTTCTATTTGTTAGGAAGTCGGACATCCAGAAGAAAGCATTAGAATTAATTCCATAGTATTTGGGTTTGTATGAGAGGTGCTGCTGGTGTACTTTATCGAATGCTTTAGCAAAATCCATAATGATGATGTCAGTTTGTATACCTTGATTATTTGATTGGGTTAGGTTTTGGAGGAATGATATTACCGGGCCCCAGAACACTGCCCTGTGGGACCCCGGAGGTTACAGGAACCTTGTCTGACATGGTTCCCTCNAGCATCTTGTGCAATATGGACCCCTCTTGAAAATCTGACCACACTTAGAATAACTTCATAACATTGAATAGAACTTCAAATCAGTTGCTTAAAACTTGACAATATCATTGTTTAACTAACAAGGTCCACACTTGTCATAGTAACTTTCAACTTTGAATAGAACTTCAAATCAGTTGCTTAAAACTCGACAATATCACTGTGAATCTAACAAAGTCCACTCTTCCACACTTATAATAACTTTAAAACTTTGAATCATAATTATAACTTAATCTAAATCAGTTGATTGAAACATGACTAATATCATTGTTTTATTCACAGTAAAATGAACACTGTGTCTTTATATCTTTATTCAAGGTATCAAGGAAACATATGGCCTGAGCTTATCAGCCCCGTTACATGTGATTTATTACTTTTTCATTGACTGCCTGCTGGTAAGCTGACCCCTGCATCAAATTAACAGTAATTGTTACAAGATAGTGGGAGAGTAGTTTCTACTCTCTCTCTGGGGCCTGACACAGAACTGTAAACCACTCCCAGACTAAGATAACTCTTACATAATTCAAGCACCCCCTGTGCCAGATACAATAGAAATAGCCGTTATCCTATGAACATTTCCCAGCCATATCAGATTTTACTCCGCCTGTGCACTATCAACGAGGTTACGCGTGATAGTGTATTGCAATCTCGACATTCCATTGGTGAAGTTCCATGTTCTCTGATATATTAATAGCCTCAGATTGTGAATGACCTGTGCGCAAGAATACTACGTAGCACATAGAGGACTTTTTTAAACATACATAATATAAACATACTTTGCGACATGTATAGTGAACAAATGTATTATTTTTTTCTTTTACTATATACGATCCGTTCAAAACTATTTCATTTAACACGATATTCATATTATGTGTCAATTTGTAAATGAATATAGTTGAAGAACTGAAACCGCGCCGCAAACTCTTTTTTGCGCGTATGCTTACAGGTTCGTTGGTTTCTAATAGCTAAGGCACTCTAAATCGGAATTCGTGGTCTCGTAACCTTAGTCGTTCGCAAGCGAACAACTAAAAACCAAAAGTACCCATACGTGTCGTATATATCGTATTTGTTGTTCTAATGTGTATGGAAGGGAATGTCCGCCAGTACATGTATGCTGTTAAATGACATTCTTTTTTTAATACAATACATGCATGCTGTTAAATGACATTCTCATTTTAATTACTGGCATATGCTTTCTGATACATGGCAGTTGCATTTTGCCTAGTTACATAAGCTGTGCAAACATTTCATCTGCTTTGCTTCTTAATGATAAGTTAACAATCACTTCATATATATCCTTAATTCGTGTGTGTTAATGACAACTGCATTTATACTTTCGGGATTTGTATTCATGATATTTCGAATGGCATTCTTTGTTTTACTATGTGCGTTTGACATCGTTGCTACTGAATGTAACTAACTGTAAATGAATGTGCGGATTTATAGTATTTCTTCTACATCTACATCTACATCTACGGTATACTCCCGAACAATCAATCATGATTATAAATTGGAGGCGCGTTGTAAGGGAAACCAGTGTTAGTCAGTTAAAAAGTGCATCTAAAAGAGAAAGTATTTGAGATATATACAGTAAAGTAAGAATATTTCAGAAGTGCAGTGTTAGGTTAAAAAATAAAAACAGGGGCTACAACTTAGAATTTAACCTCCCCGAGTCTCGTTTTGAAGGAATCGAGATCGGGGCTTGATTTGACCGGGTATGGAAGACCGTTCCAATACCTTATAGTTCGGGGAAAGAAGGAGGTCATGTGATACTGGGTGCGTGATTGGGGGATTAAAAAGTTTGAGTTTCTTGTAGGGGTAAGGTGACAGTGGTCCACGTTGACTAGCTGGTGTTGAATTTTGTATAGCATTATGAGGGAGTTGGTCATGCGGCGGTGGGCAAGGGTGTTCCAATGAAGGGTCTTAAGTCGATACATATATTAAAATTTTGATCCACAAATATGTCTTAAGGAAATATTTACTTCTGAAGCACATGAATTAAATATGAATGGAATAGTGAGAACTGTATGTGCTTGTTTAATATGGCATTGTTTATAATATAAACCTGTTTAATTTATAATCTAGTGTGTATAGCCTTTACATAAAATGCCAATTGTGTTGTTGTTTTGGATGCATAATTGTATCTTGGCGTAAATGAAGAATTAATCTTTTTTATTTGAATAATTATGAGATTTTCAATAAATTGCAAACCACTATTGCTGCTTTTCATTGGATTTATTTCTAAATTTAAGGGAAATTGCTTTAATATTTGAGTCTGGCTCTGGGTAATGGGACTTAATGCATGTGCGTAAAGTGTCGTCTTTCATTATCAGGGACAACGCTTTCCGCCAAAATTGGATTTCCATTTAAGAGACTTCACTTTAACCAAATATACCATTACAGCGGAAAGTTCATCCCTGATAAGCCTGTGTGAAATAACACTTAAATTAAGCCCCGTTTTACCAGACCAAGGCTCAATTATATTGTTGCTTTGTGTGTGTAATGAAGCAGTCCATCATGAAATAGTATGTCCAAATAATCTTAACACTGAATGACCCTTTTTACACTTTAATTATAAAATATATGTATTCCATGGCATACTGATTAAATAGACATAAGAGTGAAAGACACATTACATAAACATCATGTGAAAACAAAATGATCCCTGTAAGGTCCAGTACCGAGTGCATCCCACACATACTGCTTATGACTAGAAATATGCAATTTTAACATGATCATGAAATCAGAATGAAATATTCGTATAGCAATTGGTTGTACTTTTCCTGAAAACTGACCTTAATCCGATTTCCCAAACCTGTTTCCCATGTAATATAACCATAACATATATTTGTTTATCCCACTTTTACAGCGAATTCGGTTGATTAGAGCCCCGTTGATTAAATTTCTGCTATAA
>VMBQ01012884.1:6321-18333 GCA_007657795.1 Dreissena rostriformis
CAATGTCCCTATGAAGTTTCATGATCCCAGGCGTAAGCGTTCTTGAGTTATCATCCGGAAACCATTTTCCTATTTCCAGTCAACCATTTTACTGCTTCAGGTCACTGTGACCTTGACCTTTGACCTAGTGACCTGAAAATCAATGGGGGTCAACTGCCGGTCATGACCAATGTCCCTATGAAGTTTCATGATCCCAGGCGTAAGCGTTCTTGAGTTATCATCCGGAAACCATTTTCCTATTTCCAGTCACTGTGACCTTGACCTGTGACCTTGACCTTTGAACTAGTGACCTCAAAATCAATAGGGGTCATCTGCCAGTCATGATCAATGTACCTATGAAGTGTCGTGATCCTAGGCCTAAGCGTTCTTGAGTTATCATCCGGAAACCATCTGGTGGACGGACCGACACACCGACATACCGACACACCGACATGTGCAAAGCAATATACCCCCTCTTCTTTGAAGGGGGGCATAAAAAATACGGTATTTAAGAACTTTCCTTTTTTTGTCATTCGTGGTTGACCATCCCTTTAAATGAGCCTTGCTCAAGAAAAACTGGGCTTAATGCATGTGCATCAAGTGTCGTCCCCAATTAGCCTGTGAAGTTTGCACAGGCTTATCAGGGACGACACTTTATGCATTAACTGGACTTTTACAGAAGAACAAAACTCACTGTATAATGTATATGAGCCACATTCTTGGAGAACTGGACTTAATGCAAGTGCGTTAAGTGTCATCCCAGATCAGCCTGTGCAGTCCACACAGGCTAATCAGGTACAACACTTTCTGTTTTATTAGAATTTTTTATTGTAGGTCTCTTCTACACAAACTTCCAGTCTATGCGGTAATCTAGCTTAACCCACATGCATTTAGACCAGTTTTCCCAGAACTAGGCCCATATTCACAACCGTCCCCACTTAAAATACATGGATTAATGCAAAATGATGCAGGGGAAATTTCATAGGGCACCGTAAGTTCTGTAAGGAGCATATTTATAACAGCATAACATGGTCAAAATACACCAATTCATGCAGATTACGCAGTTTGAGTCAAAAGAGGGCTACGTACGTTCTGTTCGTTTCCTTCGCCTTGTTTTGAAGTGTCTAGTGCCCAGCTTTCTCTCATATCGCCTGGTTCTCATCATCGCATGTGCATATGCTGCAGACAGCTAAAACAGGAATGGAACCAACAATAAACAGGTATAAGTGATGATTGTCCCTACCACCACAAACAGTAATAAGTTCAGACTTATTCTAATGTTTAAACCCAATGGAAACAAACCCTCACAAGTTACAAACAATTTCATTGGTCAATATTTTAACCTGAGATTGAGCTTGACACTAAAAGCATTTTTAGTTGCGTCTCCAGGTCACTTTATAAGAAATTCTGTGAAACCAATATTATTCAGCGGACGATTTTTTTTATTTTTTTTTAAGGGTTCTCTCAACCATAAAAAATGTCCAACGTCTAAATTCAAAGTCTTATATAATTAAAACAAAAATATCCATAAATTTGATATCAAACACAAATCCCAAATTATGATTCCACAATCTTTAATATCAACGAATATCAATGAATTTTCAGTCTTCACAAATCTCAATCTGGATCAAAATAAAGTTCCCTCACCTCTGCAGTAGGCTTCACGGAGTTTGTACTGTTGGTCAGTTGTATGTATGCACTCCTGAAACAACAGCTGACACAATTAAGCACATCAGTGACAAACAGCAAAAAGTGTCCTTCCAGATTAGCCTGTGCAATCCGCACAAGCTAATCAGGGACAAAACTTCCCCTTTGTGGAATTTTTCGTTTAAAGGAAGTCACTTCTAAATGAAAATCCAATCTAGGCCGAAAGTTTTCCCAGAAAGCAGCACATTTGTATAGATTTTCAAAGTCATAATAATTGCGACACATACAATGTTTTCACATATTTTCAATTCTGCATTTCCAGCTACATAATCTAATAAACAGCAAACTTTAATGACCTTCGAATTTATTTGAAATTTTCTGTCCCAACAAAGCCAATTGCAAAACTTATTTATTAAAGGGACTGTCCAACAGATAAAGCGTTGTTCGACGCGAAACGATATTTTGGGAAACTACGAGGATTGCTTATATAGCTAACAAGATGTGTTTGTGAAACACTATGTCCCCTTTTAAGCGATTTTGACCCATATATTTGACCTTTGACCTTGAAGGATGGCCTTCCACTCAAAATGTGCAGCTCCATGAGATACACATGCATGCCAAATATGAAGTTGCTATCTTCAATATTGCAAAAGTTATGACCAATGTTAATGTTGGCGCAAACCAACCAACCAACAGACAGGGCAAAAACAATATGTCCCCCAGTATAGACTGGGGGACATAAAAATACATCCTCTACCAACATGAGTGTGGATGGTTGAGTGGTCTTAACGGGTAGCTTTTTACTCCAGGACTCCAGGAATCCAGGGGTCAGTGGTTCGAGCCCTGCTGAGGGTTACTTTTTTCCTTCTTTTAAATTGTATTCTTGTTTTTTTACTGGAGATTTTTATTTCAAATGTTTGAATTCATCAATATAAAGTATTTAATGACAAGCTTCAATACATGCCAAAATCTGTTGGACGGCCCCTTTAAATGTGTTATAAAATGTTCTAGACTGCATGAATATGCAGAATATTAACAAAATTGGTGTAACAGTAAAGGTATCGTAAGCATGCATGAATTTCACTCTCTTTGTTATCTTATACACACATGATGTTGATATATTGTAAAACTATACAGATTGAAAATTTTAAACAGGAGATTTGTAACAGACAAAATAGCAGTCCCCTACAAGGCTAGGATTGTTGGAGTAAGAACAGAATTTCCATAAGTTTCATTAACCTTGCTTAAATACTTTTTAAATTGTCATAGAATCAAGATTTTAGTTTTCATTCAATTATTTCTGTTACTATAGAACCCACAATATGTCTGATAAAAACACAAACTGCTATAACATCCATATTCACCATATGGCCCTTTATCCACAGACAAAGCTTCATCAACTTTGCATTAGTTCTTGTTTATCTGTCCGACGATCCTCATTTTAGTTTTTTCTTCTTTCTTATAACCATAGCAACCACAACTTTAGTGAACCAAAAACCTAATAACATGCATTTTCCCAATATGGCCCTCATAAGTACTTTTTGAGTTATCAAAGGATTTTTCGGAAATCGATGGAAGAACATCTATGGAAGAAGATGGACAAAACCGAAATAACATGCAAATTGCCCATACAGCCCACATACCAAGTTTCATCAACCTAGCTCATTATNCCTTAAAATTTATTTGAAATTTTCTGTCCCAACGAAGCCAATTGCAAAACTTATTTATTAAAGGGACTGTCAAACAGATAAAGCGTCGTTTGACGCGAAACAATATTTTGGGAAACTACGAGGATTGCTTATATAGCTAAAAAAAATCCTCTACCAACATGAGTGTGGATGGTCGAGTGGTCTATACGGGTAGCTTTTTACTCCAGGACTCCAGGAATCCAGGGGTCAGTGGTGTGAGCCCTGTTGAGGGTTACTTTTTTTCCTTCTTTTAAATTGTATTCTTGTTTTTTTACTAGAGATTTTTATTTCAAATGTTTAAATTTATCAATATAAAGCATTTAATGACAAGCTTCAATACATGCCAAAATCTGTTGGACAGCCCCTTTAAATGTGCTATAAAATGTTCTAGACTGCATGAATATGCAGAATATTAACAAAATTGGTGTAACAGTAAAGGTATTGTAAGCATACATGAATTTCACTCTCTTCGTTATCTTATACACACATGATGTTGATATATTGTAAAACTATACAGATTGACAATTTTAAACAAGAGATTTGTAACAGACAAAATAGCAGTCCCCTACAAGGCTAGGATTGTTGGAGTAAGAACAGAATTTCCATAAGTTTCATTAACCTTGCTTAAATACTTTTTAAATTGTCATAGAATCAAGATTTTAGTTTTCATTCAATTATTTCTGTTACTATAGAACCCACAATATGTCTGATAAAAACACAAACTGCTATAACATCCATATTCACCATATGGCCCTTTATCCACAGACAAAGCTTCATCAACTTTGCATTAGTTCTTGTTTATCTGTCCGACGATCCTCATTTTAGTTTTTTCTTCTTTCTTATAACCATAGCAACCACAACTTTAGTGAACCAAAAACCTAATAACATGCATTTTCCCAATATGGCCCTCATAAGTACTTTTTGAGTTATCAAAGGATTTTTCGGACAGAAAGATCGATGGAAGAACATCGATGGAAGAAGATGGACAAAACCAAAATAACATGCAAATTGCCCATACAGCCCACATACCAAGTTTCATCAACCTAGCTTATATACTTCTTTTATTTATCACAGGGTCCAGATCTAAGTTTTCACTTAATTCTTTAGCAACTGTTATCATAATTTTTACTGACAAAACAACCATGAAATTACATGCATATTACCGAAATGGCCCTCTAAGAAAGTTTCATTAACCTAGCTTAAACTCTTCTTCAGTTATCGCTGGATCCAGACTGACACACTGATGGACCGAGAGTAGAGCAATAGTCCCCTCCGGAAACACCAGAAGGGGACTAACAAGGTTTCAAAGAACGTGTAGTTGAGGTTGATTTTTTATTTATTTTTTAAATTTTTTATAGCAGTCAATCTTAAATATCATAATTAGTATGTAAGCCAGAATCAGAGAGAAGTTGAAAATAATTGTCAAAAGAAGACATATGTGTTGAGGAAATAGTTCATTTTGAGTTTGGCTTAAAAAAACAGTCACAGAAAACTGTTATTGCTTTCTTTTACCTTACGAGCAGAAGCAACTAATCTGTCAACTAGGAATAACACTGTACAATTGCTGAAAGTATCTAGCCAAAACACACAAGTCTATATGTAGTACAAATAAATTACACAAGTGTGTTCATAATAGTTTGAGCCTTGCTCTGTGACAGTTACCATGGTTACCAACAAACTTATGCTACCATGAACTTCATTTAATTGCTTCTGAGAAATGATAATTTGCAGATCAAAAACAATATTTAACAAATTTCACTTCAAAGTGCACATATTTGTTTTTATGTTATTTCTTGCTAACCAATACTTTGAAAGTTAAAAACAAATCAATTTAATTTCAATTAACTAAAAGTACAAATACATAATATACATACAAAAACTGATAATTGGAAATAACTGAAACACTTGGATCACTTTCTCTTGAGCACTAAGCTCAGCTTCTGATAATGTAATTGCTTAATACTATTTCAGCCTCACTCTGGAAAAACTGGGCTTAATGCATGTGCGGTAAGTGTTTTTTTCCCAAATTAGCCTGTGCAGTCTGCACAGGCTAATAAGGGAAGACACTTTCCACTTTTATGGACTTTTTTGTTTCAAGGAAGTGTCTTCTTAGTGAAAATCAAGCCTAGGCAAAAAGTGACATCCCTTATTAGCCTGTGCGGAATGCACAAGCTAATCTGGGATACTTTTCGCACATGCATTAAGCCCCGTTTTCCAAGCCCGCTGCTCATTAAGATAATATTCTAACTATAATACAAGAGCACAGATACTGAGTAATCTACACAGCTGACTCAACAGTCTTGCTAAAAGAGCCATGCTACATGGTACTAGGAGCTAACATACTTACAAGGTTAGTTTGGGATGCTGATCACCTCTAGAAAATTGGGTCACAAGACTGTTACCATATCATGAAATGAATTCATTTTCACATCTTTTCACATTTTAACAAGGGACCACTGGTTATGTTATACACACTTCTTTACTGTTAACATATCTAATTTAAGTTGTAATAATCATAAATCAAAATGTCTACCCTTCTTTGAATACCCCACCAACAGACTAAATTCACTAACATGCACTGTAAATCAAAGCGCTGTATCACTTAACTGCCTATTATGTTTCCTTCAAATTTAATTATTTCCTCTTGGACATTGAAGTGCATATTTGTTGTATGAGCTCAAACAAATTGTGCTCAACAATCAAGAACAATCCTATTGGTTATTCATTTTCGGTTATTAAGTGGGTTGACCGATCCACAAATTTAACACAAACCGATCAGAAAATGACAGACGCAAAATCCTATTGTTTTTCCAAAATAAGAATTTTACCAATTATGTGTCCACAAAAGTCATATTTTGAAAAACCATAAAATTTCATGACAACGAATATAAAAAGATTTTACAGTACAATCTCAAAATATCCACAATAAAAATGCACAGCATAGCATTCTCACAAAAAGCCACTTAATGACGGTTCTGCATACACTGCCAAGTTATTTAATGACCATTTTTCCATTTATTATCATTAAACAAAACCAAACCAAACAAAAAACAGTGGGGAAACACACATAACAGCTACTCACTTTGTCCTTGACCCAACAGATGTGGACCCTCTGGCAACCACAGCTGTGGAGGAGCTCTTGTGCCTTCAAACAAAATACAAACAATGTGAAATCAAGCATAGAGCTTGTGCTGGAAAAATGGGGCTTAATGCATGTGCTTAGTGTTGCCCAGGTTAGCCTGTGCAGTGCGCACAAGCTTAGCAAAGACAAAACTTTCTGCCTAAACTGGATATTCATTTGGAAGAAACTTCCTTCAAACAAAAACTTCCATTAAAGCGGAAAGTGTTGTCCCTTATTAGCCTGTGGGGACTGCACAGGCTAATCTGGGACGACACTTTACTCACATGCATTAAGCCCCATTTATCTTTGTAAATACCCATCTATATTTTTTTTAATGCTTATCCTTGTCCAGATTACGCATATGTTGGTAAATTTATATACATGTATATTTGCATTTTTGGTGGTAGTCCAAAATATTGTAAGGTGGCAGAGTTACAACATTTTCAGATGTTGTAAATCAGAAAATAAGAATAACATATTATATATAATTACACTCATACTGGAAAAAAATAGTTAAACTATTACTTTCATTGGTATCTAAACCAGTGGCACCTACAAAAAAAAGTCCATTAAAACCAAATACAACAAAACTTTTGCAGTCTTATGCCTAAACACAAATAACAAGTGTTCACCCTTTAACACTCAGACACACATTTTGACCGATTTAAATCCCTTAAAAAATAAATCACATTTAATTTAAGACCTTTTTTTATAGATTCAAGTTTTAAAGGCTTCATTCCCAACTTTTAGATACTGATGAGAGCAAACAGCATAAAACCTGGACAGCAAGAAAGTTTCTTGCAGGCTGTTCTGGTTTTATGCTGATTGCATACAGCCATTTTCACCCTTTGCATGCTGGGAAATTTGTCGTCTGCCAAAATGTTGTCTGCAAAATTTCTAAAAAAAGCATTTTCATCGATTTTTTTTCAAAGAATACTATCAGAATAGCAAACAGTTTGGATCCTGATGAGACGCCACATTCTGTGGCGTCTCATCTGGATCCAAACTGTTTGCAAAGGCCTTCAAAATCCGGTTCCAGCGCTCAAAGGGTTAACTTTGCATCTGAGCGGGAAAGAGTTACCTCAAACCAATATTATATTTTACCTGTCAGGGAACAGTTTCTGGTGGAAAGAGTTACCTCAAACCAATATAATATTTTACCTGTCAGGGTACAGTTTCTGGTGGAAAGAGTTACCTCAAACCAATATTATATTTTACCTGTCAGGGTACAGTTTCTGGTGGAAAGAGTTACCTCAAACCAATATTATATTTTACCTGTCAGGGTACAGTTTCTGGTGGAAAGAGTTACCTCAAACCAATATTATATTTTACCTGTCAGGGTACAGTTTCTGGTGGAAAGAGTTACCTCAAACCAATATTATATTTTACCTGTCAGGGTACAGTTTCTGGTGGAAAGAGTTACCTCAAACCAATATTATATTTTACCTGTCAGGGAACAGTTTCTGGTGGAAAGAGTTACCTCAAACCAATATTATATTTTACCTGTCAGGGAACAGTTTCTGGTGCAGCATAACATTATGAGTTGTTGTGAACTGCATGAAGCTCCTGAAAACAGAAAAACACAAAGCAATCAATGACCCAGAGCTCCTGCCTACAAATTAACAATAAATGATTTAGATTTTAAATCCGTGCGTAAAAACATACATTATAAAAAAAAAAAACAATTATTCCCAACTTAACAATGCAAAAATAAATATAAAATAAATTCAAATTCAGCAGTGTTGATTTTTCGGTTCAGTTTGGTATTTTGACTTTTTTTAAAAGCATTTCAGATATATCAAGGTGGTCAGTTAACCCTTTGCATGCTGGGAAATTTGTTGTCTGCTAAAATGTCGTCTGCTGAATTTCTAAAATCAGCATTTTCTTCGATTTTTTTCAAAGAATACTATCAGAATAGCAAACAGTTTGGATCCTGATGAGACGCCACCTTCTGTGGCGTCTCATCTGGATCCAAACTGTTTGCAAAGGCCTTCAAAATCCGGTTCCAGCGCTCAAAGGGTTAACTGTCTACTGCCCTTCTAAATCAGAGGTAGGGGGAGAATAGCCGTAGAAAGTATTTCATGACCAATCACCGTACAAGTTATGTGACCGGGCCGGGGATAGAAACCTCTGTTTTGTAGTCAAGCGCTCTACCAGTGCTGCATTGTCTAGGTGCTTTATACCACATAAGCTAAAAATAATCAAATTTTTTTGACTGCACAGGCAAATCTGGGATTACACTTTACGCACATGCATTAAGCCCCGTTTTACCTGAGCGCGTATCAAATCATTAAGAGCTGAAATGGCATAGTGGATATGGTGTCCAACTAGCTACTGGGAGGTCACAGGTCTGAATTCCACCCTTATTGTGGGAGGGTTCCTTTAGCTCTCCCCCAAAGACAAAAAGTACTGATTCTACCCAGGAAACAGAATCAAGATTATCAATAACCCTGAGGCTTTCGATTCAATAGAGCTTAAATAAATAGTTTTAAAGTAAAGATTCGTACGAGTACAAGTCCCAGGAGTCGGCCGTGGGGAATATCCGCACCCAGCCGCCCTTTCGCGAGTCCTCCTCCTTTATACGTCGCAGAATGCGTATCTCCTCGCTGTTGAGCCCTGCCAGATTCTTGTTGGTGCTCGCTTCAGAGTCGCGGTTCGAGGTAGAACCCTTCTTCACGCTACCGGCAGAAGATGGTCTCTGTTTCTGAGGAGAAGGGAATATTTGAGCCTCTTTCTGGAAAAACTGGGTTTAATTCATGTGCGTAAACTTTCTGCTTTGATGGAATTTTTCGTTTAACTTTTAAGGTAGTCTCTTCTAAATGAAAAACCAGTTTAGGCGAAAAGTGTTGTCCCTGATTACAATATGGGACGACACTTAACACACATGCAATAAGCCCACTATTGCCAGAACGAGGCTCCATTTTTTTTGTATCGGACATGACTTCTTTTTTCGTTTTTAGAGTTAATAGGAAAATGTGCAGTCTATCCTTTGAATGCAAACATTTATTGAGCTGAAACAATTCCATACGTGATTGATGAAATGAATATCAGCAACAAACATTGACAACAACAAAAAGCAATCTTTTAGGCAACTCCTTATAATAAACATATTACTTTGCTTACATTTTCAATGTATTTAATGCATAAACAAATATAGAATTAAAATAGTAGCTTTCGCAGAGCTGAAAATAAAACAACAGCAACCACAATTTTTAGCCATTTAATCTCTGCAAAACATTCCTTCAAAAGCTGAATGCTGCACGTACTCATGCATGGCTGTTAGTATATATATTACAACACTTCACTGCTTCGAGCTTAGTTTTACAATGGGTGAACAATACATGCAACAAAATGAAGGGTCACAACCAAAAGGTACGATCAATTGGGAAGCGTTACTGTTAAAAACATATTTACTAATTAATAACCTCAACAAATATAACATAATTGAAAAAAAAGCTGTCTCAAAGACAGCGTGCTTGACTATTCTTCTTCTTTGATATAATGTAAGATGTCAGTCATTAACCTAATATAAAAACCACAAAGACATATTTGAAGTTGAAGATCTGTAGTAGTTATATAGTATATGTAAACTAAAATATGACAAAAATATCAATCAAAATAAATCTCCAATTAATTAAGTTGAATTTCATTAACATTCAAGCAAGGTCTGTATATAAGCTTCTGCTGTAACAGAAGATTACAGCAATAACTCCCAAAAGACTGTAGTTATTGAGGGGAATCTGTTTTCTATTTTAACTCTTTCAGTGCTGGAACCGAATTTTGAAGGCCTTTGCAAACAGTTTGGATCCAGATGAGACGCCACAGAACGTGGCGTCTCATCAAGATCCAAACTGTTTGCTATTCTGATAGTATTCTTTGAAAAAAAAATCGAAGAAAATGCTAATTTTAGAAATTCAGCAGACAACTTTTAAGCAGACGACAAATTTTCCAGCATGCAAAGGGTTAATAATAAATGTGACCTTGATCCCCCTAGCCACAAATACAATCACAAAAATTGTCTGCGCGTAAAATACCTACATACAAAATAACAGAAAAATACCTCCATCCCAACTAAAGTTATTGAGCTGAAACTCTTTTTCTCATTTTAGTAAACAAGACCTTTACCCCACAGGCCCCAAATCCAATCTCTAAATTATCATGTAACTTGCCTACAAACACAATTTCAGAACAATGTACAAAGTACAAAAGGGCCATAATTCTGCTATATTCAGGTAATAGTTATGACATCGAATAAAACCCCCAAACACGAGTGCAAAGATTTAACCACAAAAATCAGGCAAACTTCTGCTAAATTGCAGGTCAGAATTATGTAACTTGGTAAGTAATCCGACACAATGACCCCAAACACAAGCGTGCAGTTTAATGGAATACCTGTTATAAGAGCATTGCTATGGAGATGTTGCACATTTACCTTAATCAGAACATTAAGTAGACGATAACACAGACATTTGGGTGAGTAGTATAGCTCAGACTATTCAAACAGTCAAGCTCAAAACATGGGCATTCATGACTTGAGAACCAACAACATTGCAACAAACTTGTAACGCCATCCAATTCTAATCAACAATATATATTAAACAAAGAAGAAAAATAAAAACAAAAACTTGGTTAGGGTAATACATCTAGGAACTCCATGAAATAACAGGAACTATAACGCCAAGACTGCTAAGGTTGAGCAACGTGAAACTGTGGTATCCTCAGCCTAGTTCTAGGAAAACTGGGCGTTATGCATTAGAATAAAGTCTCGTCCCAGATTAGCCTGTGCAGTCCACACAGGCTAATCAGGGTCTACACTTTCCACTTTTATGGCATTTTTTGTTTAAAGGAAGTTTCTAGTAAACAAAAATCCAATCTAAGCAGAAAGTGTCGTCCCTGATTAGCCTGTGTGGACTGCACAGGCTAATCTGGGACCACACTTTACGCACATGAATAAAGCCCAGTTTCGCCAGAACGGGACTCATCTTCAATCAGATACAACTGTTTCACACTCAATCCCTCCTAGTTTGACGAGGCTTAGACTTACCACACTTAAAGGCGTCGTGC
Organism: Dreissena rostriformis; assembly: GCA_007657795.1. Lineage (NCBI taxonomy): Eukaryota > Metazoa > Mollusca > Bivalvia > Myida > Dreissenidae > Dreissena > Dreissena rostriformis. The sequence goes on from VMBQ01012884.1 coordinate 17,821, forward strand.
GGACACGTGCAGACTAAAATGATGCAATGAGTATGGATGATTTTGTGACCGTCAATGGTTCACAAATGTTGTGAAAGAAAAAACAATTAACATGGATTTTTAAAATAATTACATGAATGACCGCAACATATAGACATATATTTTGTAAATAAATATGAATGAAATGCATACGTCTACACAGATATTTTTCATTAAGATCCATTTCATAAAATAAGAAATGAAGTATACGTCAAAAAAAGATGAATTACTTGATGACATATGCATGATAAGTTACTGATGAAATTGAAAGTTTAATGATAAACTTTTATAAGAGTGAACAGAAAATTGCAATCAGCTTATTGTTTATCTTATATTGCTTTATTTTTCAGAGACAAGAGAGTTTTCAATTAAAGTCTATGTAAATATTGGTACACTATAGATCCTTTATTATGCGATTGACAGGGTCCAATCAACACGACCGCGTTATAAACGGATCCGCGTTATAAGTTCTGAGCGCATTTATTTGTACAGGTA
>VMBQ01012885.1:5400-17687 GCA_007657795.1 Dreissena rostriformis
ACCAGGTAGTTCAGGTTTCTGGTGGCATTGACACTTGTAAATTTCCCTGTATCACACACAAACTATACATGAACACGAAGGCTTTGTATTTGAGTGTGACACCTTAAAGTTATTTAAGATGAGGCATAATTTACCCCTTTCGAAACCCGTTTTAAGTAACGACCGTTTGGACTCTTAAAATGCTGCAATAAATTATCTCCCATGTTTTTAATATTACCACCAAAAAATAAACGTTCAAACATTTGATTAAGAAAAATAATAACAGGTAAGTTGTACATGTAAAACTTATTTTACATATTAAATAATCAGATATAAATTTATAATATCCTTAGTATTTTACTTGATTAATTTAGATATTTCACCGCTAACAATGCTTACAAAACATTTCATATGAACGCTGATTTTGCAAATAAAAGTCTACAAGTACAAACAAATAAGCACATGATCCAAATGCATTTATTTCTTAATTTCAGATGATATATATGTGCAATGGAAACAATAAAACAGCATTAAGTTTACCTTGATGATCACAGACAGCTTGGACATTTATGCTGTGAAAGCCTTTCCGATTAACATACGAAGCTTCATCATCGTGCGGTGCCTGAATGCGGATGTGTTTACCATCTATGCAGCCAAATACATTCTGGAATCCAGCAACTGCATAGAAGCATTGTTTTACTCTTTCCTTCTCTGCTGGTGATGGCCAAACAACGAACTCGTGCAAGTGCTTGATGATGGCGTCGGTTACATTTTCAACAACTCTGCATACCGTACATTTGTGGAATCCGAGAGTGTCTCCAATGACCGAATAAATGCTCCAGTACCAAAAAATCTCAATGTGAATTGATGTCAGCGCACAGTTTCTGTTTGTTTGCCATTGCAAATCGTCCTTAAGTAGATTTTCTAAGAAAGAGACTCCATTCTTCGAAAAACGATAATGTGCAATAAATTCTTCATTAGTTAATTCATCAAGATGATGTGACAATCGAAATTCCTTTGGTTTCCTAAATGGCAGAACTGCTATGGCAGCCATTTTGAAACCTAACGTTAAACTGTTTAATTGTGATTAAGACCTCAATTAAAGTTAACGGCAGAAACTGTCGTTAAACTGGCCGTTAAAAGCCAGCGTTATTTTGAGCAAACCACTCTTAACGCTAACGCTGATTTTAACAGGTTCGTTATCATTTAACGGTACGTTAAGACTTAACGATGCTTTGAGCAACCGGGCCCTGATGTCAAGGAATGTGAACGTGGAAAATCTGTCCACACCTGGCTTGTTGCAAGCGGAATTATCGTGGCGTTAGAATCTTGTTCTCATAAGATAAAATATCCAAGATGGCCACATATATTTCCAGCAGCAAGGGTTTCATGTATTCCAAGTCTACTCGAGTTGCTTTAGCGATACTTGTTTTTATAGCATTATACACAATATATGTACAGTGTAGATATCTTGATTACAAATCGTCATATCAAATAGAGAAGTTCCGTTTCAATTCCAACGTACTCGAACTTCATACCAACATAAGTACTACTCTTGACCATAGAGCTGGTCAGTTAAAAACAGAATGCAAAGGAGTTAATACTGAAGAAATGAATGAATCAGTAACCAGCGCAAAATACTCACAGCTGACGGTGATACCAACTGGCAGTGAACATGACAAGCATGTCCTTGTGATTGTCAAGACTTCTAATCGTGANCGGTGATACCAACTGGCAGTGACGATGACAAGCATGTCATTGTGATTGTCAAGACTTCTAATCGTGATAATGAGTCCAAGGCTTTTGGCGGTGACATGATGATAGTATTTGCTCAGCTAATCAAAGGTGACGGCAAACTTGCCAGTCACATGTATGACCATGACAACGGAACGTACAGCGTCCAGATTAGAATTCCATGGACCGGACCGACTGGCATTAGGGTCAAGGTTGCGGCAAGAATGGAAAACACATGTTTAAGACTGCAAACAATAGACACGTATGGAACGTCTGTGGTTTCAATGAAAAACGTGTGGGGAATCCGTGGGAAATTTAGCTATGGAAACGAAACCGACTTCACATTATGCTTGCCGACTGAAAAGATGGTGCATCACATTCGTGTATGCAATTATACATCTATCAACGATGGATTGCCGTGGTTCTGTGCCCACCCACGCCCAATAGCGTTGAGTTGTGAGCACATTCAATCATTCAATTCGGGTTCTTTTGATGGAGTGGTCAACGTTAACACGTCACTAAAAGTATACGTTCCGTCTGTTGAATATATTCAGGCGGTTGTTAATATTGAAGTTCCAGTGAATAAACACGATTTGCTGCATACAGAGAAGCCTTTATGTAAACAGATGCAGAAACGATTAACTTGGGAAAACATCACTGATCATATTAATGGATATTGGATGAATAATACATGGAATGTATTAAATTGCAATATGTACATAGAACATCAGAATAACAATTACAAGAGTTGTCTGAAAGGGAAAGAGCTGTATATCTTCGGGGAGTCTACTGTCAGAATGTATGCGGAATTCTTTGTGAACGTGGTACTCGAAACACGACCGAACATTGATATTTCGCGTTTTGGTGATAACAACACCTACCACTGGCGCAAAACGTTTTCAAACTTTGGTATAAATGTGACATATTTAAAGCACGCCATGCCTTTTGTCAATCCAGTAGTGCCTACTCGCGATATTACCTCAGTCTATACTGAACTGCAAATACTGAGTAGAAGTAGCATACCTGATGATAAGTTAATATTTTTGTTCGCTTACCATGCTCATTTTCAGTCATTCCCCATATCCGTGTTCAGAGATAGAATTCGTAGACTTGTGAAAAGCATTCGAGCATTTTTGACGTTACAACCGAAGGCACTATTCTTCGTCAAAGGCCCCCATTATTGCTTCGACGACACTCACTGGTTTGATAACATCTTGACCATGGTCTACATAGAGATAGTACAGCAGGAGTTTGAGAGCCTTCATGAAAGAGTTGTCTACCTTGACACGTGGTCCATAAACGTGGTACACGAGACCAGAAATATACATCCGGGTCCCAGTACACTGCAGAACCAGATTAGACACTTAATGTCGTACATTTGTTAAACAGTAGATTCATTTGTGACTCCTAGTTTGTACAATACATATTTGGTTATTCATCATTCTTTATGTTATTTATACAAACGACACTATTATTGTTAAGTGTGTACTATTCATGGTGGAATGTCTATGCTGCACACAGCACAGTGTCATTATAAATATATTTTGCAATCGGAGTAATTCAGAAGTAAGTGCCTAATACCGGATACTTCAATAACATATTTAGACTTCAATATAAGATTTGTCTCTAAAGATCATTTACGATTTTTAACAGTTTTTTGTACATTTTTTTATATTTTATTTTTTATTCATTTTAAAGCATATATTGTATACATACATGTTTGTTTTTCTTTGCAAACAATGGTTTTAACAAAGTATACAGAAACTATGCCTGATAAAGTTTTAAACCTTGGTGTGTGACATTTCTATCAGTGACAACACTGATTCTGTTATATATATAATCAATGATCTTATAAGATTGGAAAAAAAGCAAGTAATACTAAAAAAAATATTTGAAAAGGATAAATTAAACATAATAGTGGCAGTATATAAGTGGACAAGCATTACGAGAATTTAATTCGATTCCATTATTGTTCAAAGATTTGCAATGTGTCATTACTGAGGGCTATTTCTTTCTCAATCTGGATTTTAAGTTTAAGACTATGTATAAACCAATTAAAAGTAGGTACATGTATTTGTTTTCTGTACTTCATGTAAAGGATAAAATATTTCATCAATATAAGAATAAAATTCACAATATTATTACCGTGTATTGATTTACATGAGTTAATTCCGAAACTTACACTTAACAAGGATAGTTTAACGTTTAGATGTTGTTGTTCAAAAAAAGAAGATAACTGATTCCAAATAGGCTGGATGTGTTTGCACTCCCAAAATAGATGTTCTATATAGTTGTCATATCGTGATGTTGTCATATCGTATAAAAATTAAAACAATTCCCCAAGTATCGTTGTTTATTGGTGAATGAAAATTATCGTTATGATACAGGATATTAAGCAATTATTAGTAATTAACTACACCATATCGTATACCTTTAAACTACGGAATACCGTTAATGCCATCGTGGTTACACATTAAAATTCAGAGGGCGAGAACGCGAGAGTACGATGACGAGAATGCGACAATACGATGACAATTCTCGCCATCGCGCGCTCGCCATCGTATTGTCGCACTGTCGTCATCGTATTGTCGCATTCTCGTCATCGTACTCTCGCGTTCTCGCATTCTCGCCCTCTGAATTTTAATGTGTAACCACGATGGCCTAACGGTATTCCGTAATAAACAACTACAAATTGAATGGATTACTCATTTTCTTATATCAAATTCAGATTTTGATTTCGTCGTGCACTGATCGTATAAGTTATAACTGATCCAAAAAATATTATTTTGCAGGATTGAATACAAATATAATTAATTGATGCACTAATTTTAAAGGTTAATGTTACATACACCGATTAGCACTAATCCATAATTGGCTTTAAAATTAACATGAATGAAGCAAAACATTGTTTGTTTTGCTTCACCGTCTTTATTCGAACATTTATACAGCTTACGTATGTACAATTTCTTATGCCAGTGGAATATGCATCTTGCCATCACAGTTGAATTTTTATCGCACATGTTTGAAGTGTAGCAATAACAAATATCTTAACTGAATTCAGGGTGTTTCGTGTAAGATAAACTGAAACTTACATGTTGTCAAATAAATGAATTTATATGAACAATACACTAGTGATGAGATGACATGGAAATATAGAAAGTTTAAAACACACTCCGCAATGGGAATTGAATCGGGTCGATACTTAAGAGCGAATACTAGATACTAACCTGCTTGGTTTAGTTTTGAGTCAAAACATGTATATTTTGTTTTGAATAAGGACAAAATTGGGTTGATTGTTCGTGACAATTTTATTGTATATCTGGAAATATGTGTTGCGGCTTTTGTTGGCTTTCTTGTGGGTTTACTTTCAACCACTAAACACATAATTAACTACTCACTATAAATACAAAAGTTCTTTTCAATTATGCCTGCTGTATCCGTTGTTTTAGTTACTTGTCATATGATTTAAACCCTATGTAGAATATCTATTAAAGCATAATACTCAATAAATCTTCAATAAAAGATTTCTGTTTAGGTATTCGAACCAACACCGTTCATTTAAAAGTCGATTGCTCGCACGCAAACCACTCCGCCATTTCAACTGACGAACACTGTACCAGTTAATTTACATATCATACAATTATATCAATCGCCATGACCACCGGGGAATACATCGACGTGTAAAATTCCGAAACTAACACATTCAACGTCCCTGAAATTGTGCATACTTTGACAGTGGTTTAACCGTTAAACCGCTAATTTAAATATTAATTATGCACCTTTGAGTCCTCAAAATATATGCAACTTTTTGGAATACTGAACTATTGCAGTAAGTATCGAATGTCTTAATTAAATACACTACCATTATTCGATTAGCGTCCAGAGTTCCAGCTTCATTAAATATTGCATGCAATCTAAGTCAAAAGCTACGCCAAATGAAATAAATGCATAAGCTTTTGATTAATAGGCGACTTTTGGAAAGGCCGAAAAGAAGTCGAATATTTGAAATCACAAGCCGAGTAGTACATCATACGTTTGTGACGGAGTCTATACCGAGTCGAATAGTCCGTAATATTTATTAATTTCCTCATCGATAATAAGCAACTTTAAGATGACTTCTCCTTATTACAAACGATCTATTTGCTGAGTATTGTGTTCATCATCCTCATCATCCTCATCATCCTCATCATCCTCGTAAGCATCATCAGTCTCATCAGCATCATCATCATCATCATCATCATCATCATCATCATCATCGTCATCAGCATCATCATCATCATCATCGTCATAGTCGTCGTCGTCGTCATCGTCGTCGTTGTCGTCGTCATCGTTGTCGTCGTTATCGCCATCATTATCATCATCATCAACATCATCATCCTTATCATCCTCCACATCCTCCTCCTCCTTCTTCTCCTCATCCTCATCCTCCTCCTCATCATCATCACCACCATCACCACCACCACCACCACCACCATCATCATCATCATCATCATTATCCTCATCTCCTTTTTCTCCTCATCCACTTCCTCCTCATCATCATCACCATCACCACCACCACCACCACCACCACCATCATCATCATCATCATCTTCATCATCATCATCGTCGTAATCGTCGTCATCGTCGTCGTCGTCGTTGTCGTCGTCGTCGTTGTCGGCGTTATCATCATCATTATCATCATCATCAACATCATCATCCTTATCATCCTCCACATCCTCCTCCTCCTTCTTCTCCTCATCCTCATCCTCCTCCTCATCATCATCACCACCATCACCACCACCACCACCACCACCATCATCATCATCATCATCATTATCATTTTAGTATTGTATGTATAAACAAGAGAATGTGATTAAGATAATGACTTAACACAGAGTATATGGTGTTCTATGTAGGAATTAGTCCTTGAACAATAGCTGAGGAGGAGTTGAAACGTTGCTTGGAAAATATCTGGATCAGATGAAAGAGAATCTGTATAACTCAATATCCAAACACTCTAAACTATTTATTACGTTTGTTAATGTATCGTTATAGCTTGCCACTTCGACCATATAATTGTACGCTATTTTAGCCTACGGTACACGGTAATTGTTTGCTTTATTCCCACTCGGTTGTGATCGTGCATATTTCATGAGTGTAATTATCGTGTGCTCCCAAGGCTTGGGAGTTTAATTATTTTAGCATGATTGCATCGAAAGCCTAAGGCTTATTTGAAACTCTCTCGAGTCCGTTTCCTAGGACTAGAACCAGTAATTCGTGTTAAAGAACGCTCTCGCATTTGGGATCGAACCCGTGACCTCCCGGTCGCTAGGCGGACACCATATCCACAACGCAAATGCGACCTTACAAGTATGCAAGTTTTGCAACAAATCTGTACATATATATAGATATAGTTCACTTTGAGGTCATCTATCGCAACACAACGCTTTCTCAAATCGAGCTGGTCAGATATGAGTCGCGCTCTGTGAAAAGGGGGTTTAATGCATGTGCTTAAAGTGTCGTCCAAGATTAGCCTGTGCAGTCCGCACAGGCTAATCAGGGAAGACACTTTCCGCCTTAACTGGATTTTCGCCAAGAACAGTCTTCATTTAAACGAAAACTTACAATACAAGCGGAAAGTGTTATCCCGATTAAGCCTGTGCGGATTTCACAGGCTAATCTGGGACGACACCTTACTCACATGCATCAAACCCCCTTTTTACAGAGCAAGGCTCATATACATGTTAACTCCTTCAAGATGGTATGTTGTTTGTTACCTTATACGATGATAACAAAAGAGGAAATATTAATAATTTGTGTTCAAGTTAAGACTTAAGTACCTTTTGTATTTCTCCACATGTCCTCTTAATGCTTTTTACGTTTTATAAGAGTTTTATTCCATCAAAATATCAGAACTCAAGATTGAATTATAAATAATTACTATGTTCATATTGATGATTTCTAAATGCTTAGACTAATACACATATTAATTGTGTAATTTTTCATTTGATAATAATACTTTAAGTATGGAAACGGTTCTGCATAGAAGTTATACACGTATTAAATATTTTTTTTGTATCTGGTTCACTTTTAACAGTTTTTATATGCGCATATGGATTTTAATTCATTTTTATTTCAAATACATTTTCGATTGATCGGCAACAATCGTTAATCATCGGCGACATTCGGAAAACGAACTGTATTGCACCACCCTTCCCACCAATAACATACAAATAAAATATTCAAAAATAAAGCACCACCATATATATATATGTGTGTATATATATATATATAAATCGAATATCATTAGCATGTACAAATAAGAAAAGCAATTTGCTTTTAGTTATAGAATCACAAAAGGCTGAAGTATGTATCTAAATACAAAGGCATACAACATTCACATCGAAATCTGTTTATTAATTAAACATTTTATTACATAATCTAACATATCAAGATTTCTTGTAAGACGGTAAAAATTAACCTACAGAGTAATACTAGGAAACGTTCCTTTTCAAATTAGAAGACTAGAGGAACCTGTACATGTCTCTGTTCCTGATTGCCTAAATGCCTGTAGAGCGCAGTCACTAGATTCATTAAAACATCTGACAAGATGAATACAGTATAAATATATTATGATGTTAGTGTGTTCTGTTCTTATTCCGAAGATAATAATAAGTGTACACTACATACGGGTATATGATACATCCCATGTTGTGTCAGAGAATCTGGTAATGGTTGTTATTGTAACGAAACCGGAGAACTTCATTGTTTCAATGCATCCCACAGGTGGATTTGATACCAATTAACCTCTACTCTGTGTTAATGGAACAATACAAACCAATATATTTCATGAAAATTGTCCTTACTCAGGGGCATTGAGTTTAATGAGACAATAGCAGTATACTTAGTGAGGTACGCTTCAGTCGATTTCAATCCCTAACAGCAAGGAAACTAATTGATAGGTATCGGTACTTAAATATATTCATGCATAAAGGTTAATTCCAGGTTAATGTTGGCGTGCAATCATTTATTAAAACGTGTTAATTAGGTTCATTCAAACATCTGACAAGATTATTAGTGTACGATGATTTATTGTTCTCCATGCTTGTACGCGATGGCATGAATGCATTTGGAACTACATGTGTAGATACAAACGATTGGACATGCTTAATAATACCTTACATACTGATACACATGGCAATCCTTGCATGATGGTGAAGTCCAACGGTGTTGTTGAGGGTGATGGCTCACAAAAATAAATTATTAAGTAAAAATAAAAACAATGAAATGTCATATTTTCAATAGTATTGTGACAAAACATAGTCACAACTTGTTGCACAACAAACAGATTTCATATTATAGTAAGACAAATAATGTTAAAAACAGTGTGTATAGTTTGTTTTTAACATAAACATTATGCACTAATAAATTGACTGTGCACTTTGAACGACTAAAACGTGGACAGATTACAACATTAATTGTATTACATGTTACGGGTAATTATATATCGCTTCGCTTTAAATTAAAGATATTATCAAACTTGACATATATAAAACTTAAATGATCGATGTCGATCTGTGTGTTTTGCAAAAGTGAACCTTCATTGTGTAATCAAAAGTACCAAGTATCTTGAAACTTGGAACATAATTGGAACATACCTATAGCATTAATTTCATATCGACCAACATAATATTTAAAACAAGATGTGTTTGTGAAACACTATGTCCCCTTTTGAGCGATTTTGACCCATATATTTGACCTTTGACCTTGAATGATGACCTTGACCTTGACCTTTAATCAATCAAAATGTGCAGCTCCATGAGATACACATGCATGCCAAATATCAAGTTGCCATCTTGAAAATTGCAAAAGTTATGGCCAATGTTAAAGTTTGACGCAAACTAACCAACAAACAAACCAACAAACCAACAAACAGACAGGTCAAAAACAATATTTTCCCCCCAGTAGAGACTGGGGGAAATAAAAAAGCTCTACAATCTATCAAATAATAATGATAATTTCATTAGTAATCGGACATTTTCTATACATGCGAAAAGCGGCGATGACTCAGGAAGAAATCGAGTAATTTAACTACGTGCGTACTTATCGGCTTCTAATGTATATTTTCTATGCGCACTAAGCATTTACGAACAGAAACTTTACTATCTTAAAACAATAACAATTTATTAACTTATTTATCCAGATTAAACTATTATTTTGGGAAAATTTCACAAAATAACATGTTCCTTTCTTCAAAAGAATTTTTTAGCCATTCAACCATGAATTATATGTTATCGACGAATAGCATTACGACCATGGTCCAATGCACAATATTTTCAATAGACAGTTTGTTGTAGGCTGCACGATGCAGATGTTCATATATATATANTATTATTGTGGTATATCAGTAATAACTATTATTTCAAATAACCGCTTATTGCAGTTTTTTTTTATTCCATAATTAAGTCGCGCTGTGGGAAAAACCGGGCTTCATTTATGTGCGTATCGTCCTCGATTAGCTTGTGTACTCCGCACAGGCTAATCAGGGACGACACTCTCCGCCTACAGTTGATTTTCGTTTAGAAGAGACTTTCTATTGAGCGAAAAGTTTCGCCCCAGATTAGCCTGGGCGGACTTCAAAGGCAAATATGCGACTTGACTTTACGCACATAAATAAAGCCCGGTTTCCCCAGAGCGCTGTAACGCCTAAATTCAATCAATGGTGTCGTTTTCGGTGGAGGCGTTATCTTTGATCAGCGATTTCCTTGTTTGAATAATCTATAAAGTGTTTTCGGTAACATACTAACCGGACGTTACACTCAAACACCGACCGTACTGATACAAATGTTCGGTTTTTATCTTTTAAGCAGGAAATAGTAAAGATAAAATTCGTTAATAAGCTCGACAAAGGCCTGCCAACTACTACTAAAAATCGAATAATAACAGACGGTATGACAGTAAAATGTAGTGTTATGTAAATATTGAAATCTAAACAAAACATTCTTTAGCCACTTAACGTGTTTGAAGGCACCGTCATAACACCAGTATAAGCTGCTTTTATACATGTACATACATTCATTTTGTAAATACATTAAACAACTACTCCATCACTGAACTCGGTTTGGACGTCACTATGTTATATGTTAACAAAGGCATAAAGGCGGAATGTTAACCTGTTGCTGTATATAATGGCAGTTTGGGAGATAAAATATTGAAATCTAAGATTAACATTCCCAAAAACGGCACTTAAATTAAATATATGCAAGATAAAAGGGACTGTCCAACAGATAAAGCGTCGCACGACGCGAAACGATATTTTGGGAAACTACCAGGATTGCTTATATAGCTAAAAAATACATCCGGTACAAACATGAGCGTGGATGGTCGAGTGGTCTAAGCGGGAAGCTTTTTACTCCAGGACTACAGGAATCCAGGGGTCAGTGGTTCGAGCCCTGTTGAGGGTTACTTTTTTTTCCTTTTTTTAAATTGTATTCTTTTTTTACTGGAGATTTTTAGTTCAAATGTTTGAATTTATCAATATAAAGCATTTGAAGCATTTAATGACAAGCTTCAATACATGCCAAAATCTGTTGGAAGGCCCATTTAATTCACGCGGTTAAAACTTTTACAACTAAAGCTTTCACTTAAAAAACACATACAATGGCAATTGACTTCAATATAGTTTGCATGTAATTCATTAATTCTTCCCTTAGAGGCTGTGCAAACAATAATCGTATCTTCTGTCAATGCCTGTGTTTTACCAGCGAAGGCTGAAACACACCGGTCAGTGTTCACAATGAACTTGAGTCAGCACCGTTGTTTAATACGATGTCCGTAATGTCAACAAACACAATATGAATATTGACTCAATACATTGTAAAGGCCGAAGGTCGTTTTATTTCAAACATACATTTATGCTTTTTATATTCGTTTTAGGCGCAACAATGTTGTTTGTTTCCACTAACCCGACCGACCTTATTTTTTGCGTCCCGTGTCTTAACTTTTTCAGGTATAGTTTTATATCATTGCGCTTTATTCGGTTATATTTGCTATTTTAACTTTTGTATATAAACACAGTGTGTTGATTTGAGTTTTAGAATATTATTGTCTAAAATGTCATTATTAAAGTGGGACATAATTTGTGCATGTTTAACAAAAGTAAAGAACTGCTTTTATTCGACCTACTTTCTCTATTTTTTGAAGATGTCAGTGGAAACATCATTTTTTGGCCTTATTACTTATCACGACGGTTGTCAAGATATGGGGTCATAAACAAAAGCAAATATTTGAAGAGAAATCTCATTCATACAGCATCATCTTAATCGTGTTTAGCAGTTTTAAGGAATTTTAGGAAATTTAAAGTCTAAGGTACGAACACTTGATTGTCAAAAATAAGCCAGAACTATATAACTATTGCATATTAATGCTTCATGTTCTACATTAAAACCTTCTTTGTTGTTGGTTTTAAATGTGTGCTTTTTTAATTTTGAAGAATATGGATTATGAAATAATGTCTACAAAAGTGTGATGACTGTATATACATTATTATGTTCATACTCAACACATTTAATGAAATTGGTGAAAATCCAACCGCC
>VMBQ01012886.1:0-17426 GCA_007657795.1 Dreissena rostriformis
GAAAATCAGGTCGAAATTAATTTCGCCTATCTTTTTGTTGTTAATAAGGGCAATTGCATTGATTAACACCATAAGAGCTAATAGTATGATAATCTTAACGCTTTATTTACGTTTCCGACTTTACGTACTGTCCGAATTAAATGTATGATTTTCTTTTGTACATTTACATTTAAAACGCGTGAATGACCCTCGCAAACAGGTTTTTACGGAGGCCGCGCAGCATCGCGGTGATCACGGGTGTTCCCGTCAACGATAGCGTGCAATCGCGGCGATTTCGGGTGTTCAATGAACACCGCGGTCAGTAGGGTGTCCGCCCCACGCGAAATGTCATCCATCGGGAAAAGTGAACACCACGGACAGGCGTTTTTGTTTAAGTACGTGGTGCCTGTACTGTATGTACTCCCAGAGCCGCCACAGCAAAAATTATCAAAGGCTCTGGGAGTCCGCTTATATGGACTAGGCCAAAATTAAAAAATTGTTTGTTTGGCATAACCCGACCCAGGTAAATTTGGGTGGGTAGGTAGGAGGGTTTTTTTTTTTTTAGTAATTTTTTTTTGANATTCACTTCTAATTGATACTGAACTTCTCTTACGACAGTACGGTCAGTCTCGACTATGCATGGCCCCATAACCAACCCTGGGGCACGCCTAGGTCAAACATTCGGTGTGGGGATACGCGTCGGCCTCTGCCGCGCCATTTTTAGTGTTCATTTGCATTTAAAACGCGGGAATGACCCTCGCAGACAGGTTTTTACGGAGGCCGCGCAGCATCGCGGTGATCACAGGTGTTCCCGTTAACGAAAGTGTGCAATCGCGGCGATTTCGGGTGTTTGATGAACACCGCGGTCAGTAGCGCTTCCGCCCCCGCGAAATGTCACCCATCGGTAAAAGTGAACACTGCGGACAGGCGTTTTTGTTTAAGTACGCGGTGTCTGTACTGTAGTATTCTGGTAAAACTGATTGTGATATGTTTACGTTTGCTCGATGAACTTGGAACTTTTCGCAAATACCGGTAAACGCATTTTAGGTGTTGGCTCATATTATACCTAAAGGGGGGTGAAATAAACGCGCCCCCTTTGTGATTCGCATCGCACCCGGACGCGTTTATTAGGATAAATACGGTTACTGGTTTTTTGGCCCTCTTTAGCAACGCAGTATTTTTTTAATTTGGAATATGTTGTAAACTTATCATCATTTGAAGTGAACCTCCAGGTGAATTCAAGTGTAGTTTTATAACTTGTCTTCTTATAACATTACCCTTTATCAGACAATTTAAAAAAATACTTTCCACAAATGTTCACAATTTGGTTACAAGTGTTTCAATGCCTGTTTCCTGGCTCAAGGTCAATTTCATACTTTATGTCAATGCTAAAAATATGGTCATGATACAGCTTTTGCAGACTTTACCTTCATACTTCAAATGACAAACTTAAAATAACATGATTCACCATGTTGAGAGGACATGGTAAGCAAAATGCCACTTTCCCAAGCTCAAATGTCAAGGTCATAATCTTTTTTGAGAAGTTACAAAACGATAGAAATTGGAACAATCAAATAGACATGTTGCAGATGGGCAATTAGTCTTTAAACTAGCTCGGAACATAGGTTTTAATAATATATTAGCATGCTTCTAAAATGGGTTCATGTGGGAGCAAAGACTTTCACTAGGGCAAGTTAAATTAAAACCTTTTCTGCCTTTGTACACTATATTTGATTTTATAACTCTATTATTTTGGTAATTAAAATGATAATATGTTTTACACATTTCTTTTTATCTTTATTTTTCTAGTCTCGGCAGCCCAAACAGTAAAACATCAAACAATTGAGGTTGTCAATGGCGAGGTCTTCCAACTCCCTTGTCTGAACAACTCATGTGACCATGTTACACTAAGAAGAAATTTCACAAGTGTTGTTGACTGTTTCAAGGACGGCTCTTGTCGATTACATAACAAGAGTTATAATTACACGTGCCTTGCAGGTAAGAAAAGATTTATATTTTGGCAGAAAGAACATGCCAATTACTAGAAAGTACTGATTGATTTCTACATGAACTCAGATTATGCACGCTTAAAATACATAAAACTGTCTTTTTTTCGACATTTATTTGGTAATTAATTCTTTAATTGACCAACCTCCGACATTCCTTAACCTTAATATGCCTGTAAAGGTACTTGTTCATAGTTTGGCAAAATGACAATAAAAAAAAAATAAAGTAAAAAAAAGAATATATACAATATATATTAAAACAAGCTAAATAACACATCTTACTATGAAAAATCATCAATAAACTTGAAGAGGAAAGTGTGCAATTTGCTCTTATCTGCTGTTCTATCCTTCCTGCCATCTATCCTCCATACTTCACATTTATACCCCCCCCCCCCCCCCCCCCCCCCCCCNGACCATCTTTCAAAATTGTTCAAATCAGATCCATAACATATGGAGGGCACTGAAGCAAAAAATATATTTAAAAAATGAAAATTTATCTGTGAAACCACAAGGGTAAGGGCTTTTAAATTTGGTGTGTAATATTGTCTTGCGATCCTCTACTGAGATTGTGCAAATCATGCCCCAGGGGTCCAAAGTGGTGACGCCCCTGGGGTCACATGATTTATGTAGAGTTAAATAGTAATCTTGTATAAAACTGCAAGGGTAAGAGGTTTATAATTTAGTGTGAAACATTATATGGTGGTCCTCTACAATATTTGTTCTAATAGTCCCTCTGGGGTCAAAATTGGTCCCATGTTGGTAACTTGTTTTCCTTAAATGTACGTACATATTAAAATCTCTGAAAATGGCTGAGAGGTTTGGTATTTTGCATGTATAATTGTATGATGGTCTTGTACCAAGTTTGTTCAAATTATGCCCCTTGGGTCGAAACTGGCCATGCCATAGGGTCACAAGATTTATATAGGCGCATATAATAAATAACTTAAAAATCTTTTCTGAAACCAGGGGTTTGATATTTGGTGTTAATCATCTTTTGGTGGTCCTCTGCTAAGTTTGTTCAAATCATGCCCCTAGGGTCAAAATATAATTGCCACCCCAATTGGTCAATTAATTTATAAAACTTGTAAAGAAAATAAACTTGATTAACTTCAAAACCTTTCTCAAAAACCAATAGGGTCATGGGTTTGATCAGCTTATCAGCGATTTATCAGCAAATTATTGATTTTATCAGGCATTCACACCATGTAGTTTTTATGATAGGGGTCGCTAATTGCTATCGGTAGATGTGTCGTACTGATATAAAAGCAAACTGCGGCCCCATCAAGTCCAAAGATACTGTGTATTATACCACCTGAGGTTAAAAAACCTGTCAAAACACAGATTGTGTATATCAAACAAATTGAATGCTTACTAAAACACATTGATGTTATACATACATTTACTTTCATTTTCGACTGATTTTCAGAAAATAGTGTGTACATATTGCATCAATCTAAATTAAGAGTAAATTGACAATTGGTCTCTCTTCTAGTACCCTCCCGTTTGTCAATTATCATCTCGTTCATGGATGGCAGCAGCAGCTGATATCCATACATTGACTTATACAGGAAAGTCATCTGCACTAAACAAAAGCTGTGACTTTGTACATGCACTTGTAACTTTTTTGGAAGTATCTTTGCATAAAGATAGAATATTCAAATATGAATTTTGGATTCAAATACTTGGCTGATTTTCAAATATTTGAATATTCAGATATTGAGTTCCTGATCCCTATTCTTTACTAAATAGCTTTAAAAACCTTTTTCTCGGAAATTGCAAGAGTTAGGGGTTTAATATTTTGTGTGCGACATAGTGTGGTGGTCATGTACTAAGTTTGTTCAAATTATACCCCTGGGGACAAATCGATCCCACTCTATGGGTATCTTGTTTTTTAGCTCACAGCTTGGACAGAACATTGGTCCATATGATGTCTTGTCTTGGCAGAGTTTGAACTGGGTCAAGTAAGGTTAAAAACTCAGTTTCATTTTTAGTCCAATTTTCATGAAACTTGGTCAGAACATTTGTTGTTATGATTTCTCTGATGAGTTTCAAAATGGTTTTTAAAAACATGGCCACCAGGGAGAGGGAGGAAGTTTCCTTATATGGCATTTTAAAACCTTGTTTACACTCTAGAAGTCACATTTTTAGTCCGATCTTTATGAAACTTGGTCAGAGCATTTCTTATCTTGTGTGAATTTGAAAATGACTCCGGTGGGTTGAAAAACATGGCTCCCAGGGGGTTGACAGTTTTTCTTACATAGCTATAGTGAAACCTCGTTAACACTAGTAGTCACATTTTAGTCCAATCTCCATCAAACTTGGTCAGAACATTTGTTGTTATGATATCTTGGCAGAGTTTCAAAATGGTTCTGGTCTGTTGAAAAACATGGCCGACAAGAAGCGGGACAGTTTTCCTGAGATGGCCATTGTGAAACCTCAATGTTCACACTTTAGAGGTCACATTATTGGTGCAATCATGATAAAACTTGCTCATAAAATATGTTGTAATGAAATCTTGTATGAGCTCGAAAAAAATGCCCATGGGGTGAGGCAGCCTCCCTTATATAGCTATATTGAAACCTAGTTTATTATATTAATTACACTCTTGAAATCACATTTTTAGTCTAATCTTCATGAAACTTAGTCAGAACATTTTTTTTCTAATGATATCTTGAAAATGGTTCTGGTTTGTAGAAAAACATGGCCACCAGGGGGGGAGGGAGAGTTTTCCTAATATACATGTAGCTATATTGAACACTCTTTAAGTCACATTTTAAGTCCAAGGTTCATGAAACTTGGTCAGAACATTTTTGTCTAAGTATATATCGGTTGAGTTCAAAAATGGTTTTGGTTGGTTGAAAAACATGACCACCAGTGTTGGGGTTGTTTTCCTTATATGGCGATAGTGAAACCTTGTTAACGATCTTGGTTTCACATACTTGGTCCAATCAGTTAAAGTTACTCATAACATTTGTTGTATTGATGTCTTCGTTGAGTTCGAAAAAAAAAAATCCGGTTTGTTGAAAATTATGGTTGCCAAGGGCGGGGCGGTTTGTCTTATCTGGCTGTATTGAATCCTTCTTAACACTCGAGAAATCTGGTGCAATCATCATGAAACCAGCTAAGAAACTGTTTCTTAATATCTCAACCAGGTTTAAAATTTGGTCATGTGAGGTCATAAACCAGGTCACTTTGTCAAATTAATGAAAAAACTGTAAACAGTCTAAATACATTTATTGCCAAGTCTTCACAAAACTTGGTCAGAATATTTGTCCCAATTATTTCTCATGCAAGTTTGTAACTGGGTCACAAGGGGACGAATTAAGTTCCTTGGGGGTCTCAGGAGAGCGCCTTAGAGGTATTGGCCCTCTTGGTTTATTCCGTTATAATTTTTATACCACCATACAGATGGGGTATTTTTGGAGTAACTCTTACAGTTTGTAGGTTGGTTTCAAGTGTGTGTATCAAGCTTCTTCAACTTTTCTTATGTGATTAAATTAAAAGTTGATATACGTCCCACCCTGAAATTTTGATGTGCAAGACATTGTTTTAATGCCCAATTATCCAGACATTCTGAGTTATGAACCTATGTATGCGATTTATGTTACACCCTGGAGGTGTTTTTTTTGGAGTCACTCTTCTGTTGTTTTTTGTTAGCATGTCCTGTTATTGTTTGTGGCGTGAACTTTCAGATTTCTGAAGGGATGGAATGTAAACTATATATATGATCACAATGGTGTATACATGTGCAATACTCAGTGATCCTCAGGCCTAATGATCCTCAATTTCTTCAGTTATTTGCAGTTGACCTTAGCTTTTTTATGGCAGAAGCGCCAACTGTTGAAAGTATGTGGAGCAAACTCCTTTCCGCATTCTTAAGCAATCAAATTGAAACTTGAAATATATCATCACCATACCTTGATTCCTTAGTTGTATGCCCTTGAACTTTGCCATGGGCATTTTTAGGCTGTTGCATGTTATAACTTTTTGATGCAAAGTACTTATATATTTCTCAAGCAATTTCATTTTAACAGAATACAAATAAAGCAGGTGTGGGTGTGTGTATTATACACTGCAACTTGTTGATTCTTTTACAGGTTCATCATGGATGTTCTCCAAAGTAGCCGACAGAGCGGATGATGGCATCAACCATTCATGCACAACTTCATCTGGGGACACATTTGTGTTGACAACACTATTCAAAGGTAGATATCAAGCTTTGTAATGGCATTGTAAATGAAAATGCCCCCATCTAGGCTTTTATTCTGGAACTGTTGGCTGGAATTAATATAAACCATTATTTTAGGGAAACTTCATTTATTGAGAAAATGTTTCATGCACAAGATCAATGGCTACCTTCATGGTCAAGGACAGCTTTTAGTTCAAAGGTTAAATTACTGTAATTTCCTTTGAAGAAAGTTCATGTCAGCTCCCTAACTGTACCATGATTGACCGATTTTAATAACTAATAGTTATCTAAGCTTTATTGTTTTGCACACATGAACCATACAGCTAACATCAAAGTCATACTTAAAGGTACATGAACAAAGATTTAAGGTCAGACTACAGCAGTTTGTTTATGTTAAAATAAGTTTTATCCTAATACTATTACTTTAAACCTGCAAACATGATTTACCATAACATGGCACAAGAACCACAACACACAATTCTTGTTAAAAACTCAATATGTACAAATTTTATGTTACAATACTCGTTCTTGCTTGTTATTTCCAGCGTCTCGAGCTGCTGATTTTCCATCTTCTACATCTGTGAGCACTAACTCGTCTTCAGGTGATCAAAAAGGTAGTTTTATAGATCAGATTACTGATATTTCAGTATTTCAGAAAAGATTATGTCTGTCTATTTTTAGCTCGGCTGTTTTCGAAGAACACCCGAGGTATTGTCATAGCCCTCTCGTCTTCCGCCGTCCGCGTCGTCGTCGTAGTCGTCCGAAAACTTTAACATTGGCCATAACTTTTGCAATATTGAAGATAGCAACTTGATATTTGGCATGCATGTGTATCTCATGGAGCTGCACATTTTGAGTGGTGAAAGGTCAAGGTCATTCTCCAAGGTCAAAGGTCAAAAAGATGTTGTTGTTTTTTTTTTGTTTTTTTTTTCATGTGCATCTCATGGAGCTGCACATTTTGAGTGGTGAAAGGTCTAGGTCATCCTTCAAGGTCAAACGTAAAAAAAACGTGTGTTTTTTTTCTTTTCTAATGTGTATCTCATGGACCTGCACATTTTGCGTGGTGAGCGAGCGTTGGCACCCGGTATGCGGTGCTCTTGTTAAAATACACACTGATAAAATTACATTTTTTTTTAATTTCACAAAAAGATCAAAATAATGATGAAAGAAAAAGCCTGTTATTATTATAACATTAACTGCAAATCCTCTCCCAAGTTATGTTAATGTTTTTTTCTTTTTGGTGGTTAAAATAAAATATCATCTATTAAAAACAACAATTTACTGTGTCAAACAGTGAACAATAATCAAAAGTTACCACTATTTTTCATTGTTTTACTGTGAAATGATGTCGTGTTTTATCGTGTTTTATCGTCATTATGTTATTATTGCAGCAAAATTTGCAAGCTCAACTCTGTTGAAATGTGATCTGTTGAAAAGCATTGAATGAAAAGAAAATGTGTTTGTTTTCTGTAAATCATATCTTTTTTTCACAAGTTATCATAGAAAATGCGCAACTCGTTAAGATATTATATTCTATGATCACTCTTGAATTTAAATCTATAATCTACCAAAACCAACAAATATCATTTATATGTTGCATTGCAGTTTGGTTACACAAACAGCAATTCACAAACATATTTTGTGTTGATTGCAATGATCATTCAATCTGATGTGTTTTGTTTGCCTTTAGTTAAATTCCAGAATTATAATTAAAACATTGAACTTACATTGTATTTGTCAATCCCATTACCTAATTCTTGTTTGAAAATAATAATGCATATTGTTTTAGGAAAATATATTCTTTTTCAGATTCGATTGGTTCCAAACTTAACTTCCTATGGTTTCTTGTTCTCATTCCTGTGTTGATTCTGGTGATTCTGGTATATGTTGCATGGCGTTACAGGAACAAAAGGTAAGCTCTTTACATTTACATTATGAACATATCCAGGGTTTTTTCTCCTCTCGTTGGGAAGAGGCCTTATTGAGCCTATTGATTTTGGGAAGAAATATTTCTTAAATAGCTGATTTGGGAAATGCAAAGCTGATGTAAGTTTTGATTTAGGGGAAAAATGCATTATTCTAAAGAAAGCTTTCATTAGGAAGAGACCTTAAATCAGCCCATGTTATATAAGTTGAAAAACCACTTTACTCTGAATTTGATATTTGATTATTATAAATCTTCTTGAATTAAATTTTAACAATTCAAAAAGAGTCACAAAGACAAGTATTATTAAGTTAGCTAATATATTCTCATGACCCTACTATTTTCTTACTAGTATTATAATTTATAGTCTCTTAAATTTTACTTTCATACCAGGTTTCTTTGAGTTAATTTTCCCTTATAAGACATTTATATGATAACAACAATCACAAGATAAATGAAAATGTAAAAATATAATCAGAGCTCCAGATAAGATGCATATCTACGTATTTATGCATTGAAAAATAATTAAAAAACTCTTTAAAATCGGCCCAGTGCGTAGCATTACGCAATACAAATCTTAAAACGTTTTTGTTTTAATCGATTAAAGTGTGTTACCGGTTAAACCAATAATCCAGTTGAGTTTTTAGTGTAAGTTAACCTTTGAATCAAAAGTAAGTCAATCAAAATAAGCTTGTAATCAAAATTGCGGCCCGTCATGTTTGTGGATAAAAAAAGGGACGTTTTAAGCGACCAGCAGCTCCTTCGGGAATATTTCAAAGAAAGTCTGTTCATATGATCATTTAAAATGTAGTCTGTTTGCATTTATTTATACCAAATAATAATATTTCTACATTAAACACGCCATGTTCTATGTCAGTTTTCTATAGAAATGGAAAATACCCCTCAATATTCCTAAATACCCTTTATTGCTGAAACAAAGGAGTAAATGACGCTTTAACAATAAAATCAGGGGGTAAAATACCCTTTAGACTAAATCCTTATCTGGAGCTCTGCATGTTATCAGTTCCATATATAATCATCACATAGACACAGGCAGGGAAATACTTAAAGAAGATACTGGTAATCATATATTAAATGTCTAATTTGTGTTCAGATGTTCGCAAGTTTATGACACAACTGGAGATTATATATTGCCCCTTTTTATATGATTTTTATGCCCCCTTCTTCGAAGAAGAGGGGGTATATTGTTTTTGGCCTGTCTGTCTGTCATTGTGTTTGTCTGTCTGTCCCAAAACTTTAACCTTGGTCATAACTTTTGCAATATTAAAGATAGCAACTTGATATTTGGCATGCATGTGTATCTCATGGAGTTGCACATTTTGAGTGGTGAATGGTCAAGGTCATCCTTCAAGGTCAAAGGTCAAATTAATGGATCAAAATCACTCCAAAGGGGGGCATAGTATTTGACAAACACATCACTTGTTTTTTTTAATCACTTGTGTCGAGCTTAACTAGAAGATGTATTGCTACTAGATGGCAGAAACTTTATAAATTTATTAACCAGCATTTGAACTTGAGCACCTTCTTATTTTGGTTTGGATATTTTTGACATAACCGGATTTATGGTCCCATTCTAAGCAAACAATTACAATTTTTTACTTATCAAGTTGTCTTGAACGTAACTCAAAAAGTGTTGCTGCTAGAGGGCTGAAACATATTCAAACATAATGAACTTGCACACATCCATATTTTGATTTGGACTTTTCCACACAACTAGAGTTGTGGCCCTTCAAATCATGCCCCTCAGCTGGGCTCAAAATGGCCATACATCAGGGGTCACATGATTCATATTGTTTTATATAATAAATATCTTTAAAAATCTTTGAAACCTCGATAGGTCAGGGGTTAAATATTATGGTGTGTAAGTGATTCTCTGCAAAAGATTGTTAAAATCATGTCTCTGGGGTAAAAACTTGCCACACCCCAGGTTCACATAATTTTAGGTGACTTATGTTGTGAAATTGTCTTATTATTCTCTGAAACAACATGGCCTGGAAAGGGTGTAAAATTTGGCATATCATATCAAATGGTGCTACTCTGACAAGATTTTATTTTGACACAGCACATAGTGCTCACTTGGAGCTTTTTGAAAACCTAACTGTTCTCTTCTGTCAGGCCCTGTATAACTTTGTGTGACCGTAGTTTGTGTGTGTTTTTTTTCTAATGAATTATCTTCCTGAATCGCTGGGCAGATTGTAATGGATATTCACAGAAATGATGCCTTGGTGACTCTCTTTCAAAGTTGTTTAAACCATTCAAGTCTATTATGTAGGTCACCAGAGATAAAAATTGATTTTTAATATGTTAACTCTAAAAGCACAAGATTAAGGGATTTAATAATTGTTTTGTAACAATGTCTTGTGGTCCTCTATTTAGTTTATTCATATCATAACCTTGTTAATAAAAATGGACATGCCCCAGGGGCCACATGATTTATAAAGACTTATGTAGAGTATATAACATCATATAATTGATATATTATTCACTTTTAATTGTTGCAGATGGGAACTTCTCCGAAGCTGCCAAAAGTGTTTGCGTCAAGTTAAGAGCAGAAAGGAATATAAAGGGGTAAAGTGCGAAAATCCAACTAACCTTGAAAATAATTGCAGAAAGGTAATCCCTTTGGACAAAAATGTTGTAACTGTTAATACTATAATTATAAATATTATTTCACATAATGTTTTGAAATTGCATTTAGAGATATGGTTAAACCCTGATTCAACTAAATGGCAGTTGTATTATAGCTAGGGCTGATAGACCTCTCTATTTCCTTATATATTAAACTAAAAAAATTATAATATTACACAATTTAGAGAATTATTTCAAATGATTAGTTACTTCAAACTTCAGACTTGTGTTTTAAATTAGATGATTGTCATATTTGACAATAACATATTATTGTTTATTTGATGACTGTGAATATAGTCCCTGCTTTGTTCTTCAGTCCCAAATTTTATTTTGATGAAAGTGAGCGTTGAGGGGTGTGAAACAAATTTCCCCGATACTTTTACCCATCATACTCTTTGACCATCGTGGCAGTATGTTGTTTCTTTGCATGTGTAGATGACAGTATAGATTTTGGCTCTGAAGAGTTTTGGCAGAATTATGGCCCTTTTTCTTTTTGTATGCCCCCACTTTTAGAGGTGATTTCTGGGGTTATAAAGATGTGCCCTTGTTATTCCTTCTGTCAGATGTTTGTGTTGCATGTAAATCAATAAGTATTACTGCTAGAGAGATGAGACTGAGTGAACAATTATTAACCAGCATGACAGATTGTGAACTTGTACACCTCCATATTTTGGTTTTGATGGGCTCAACATACCCGGAGTCATGGTCCTTTTTAGGCATATATTTTCTGCACTATATGTCAGTGTCATTCCATACTTTTTGCTTTCTGCTGTCAAACTCAACCAGTTTTCATCAGATCATCTCCAAACTTTCTGAAAATATTTTTTAACATAAAAAAGGCTCAGGTAAATAACCAGTGGAATCCCCCAAAAACCAGACACTTTGGAGTTATGTCCATTGAATTAATGCCCTTTGTTAATTTGTGTACTTACATTTTGTCCAGAGCATATCTCAAAAACTTATTGAAGTATCAAATTGAAACTTAAGAGGTATGTAGATCTCATTGATGGAATGTGCCGTACACAAGAAGCTTTTACTCTTGCTCCTCTATTTTTAGCTCAACTGAGCTTTTGGTGAGCTTTTGTAATCGCCTTTTGTCTGCAGTTCTTCGTGCGTCTTGCATTGTTTGTCCTCCGTCATCAACATTTGCCTTATTAAAATCTAGAAGCCACAGTCATTGTCAAATCTTTATGAAACTTGATCAGAAGATTTGTCCCAATAATTTATTTTGGAGTTCGAAACTGGGTCATGTGAGGTCAAAAACTAGGTCACTGGGTAAAATGAAAGAAAAAGCTTGTTAACACTCTAGAAATCACATTTTATGTTCAAACTTCATGAAACATTGTCAAAATATTTGTTCTAAAAGTATCTAAACTGAGTTTGAAAATGGTTCTGGTCCATTGAAAATCATTACTGCTAGGGGGCAGGACAATTTGCCTTATACGGCTATATTGAAACATTGTGAACACTCTAGAACATTTATTCTAATGATATCTCAGGGGAGTTAAAAAATGGTTCTGGTAAATTGAAAAACATAGCCACCAGGGGGTGGGATAGAGTTTCTTATGTGGCTATTGTGAAAACTCGTGAACACAATAGAAGTCACATTTTGAGTACCATCTTCATGAAACTTAATCAGAACATCTCTTCAAATGATATGTGGACCAAGTTTGAAAATCATCCTGGTTCATTAAAAAAAAAAACATGGCCACCAGGCAGTTTTTCTTTTATGGCTATAGTGAAACCTTGTTAATAATCAATAGAGGTCACATTTTTAGTCCATTCGTCATAAAACTTGGTCTATTACTCCAGTTTGCTATATTTATTATCCTGGAAAATGACCTTTTGATAAACCCAGTCAAACAACAAGAACTGTGAATCTTATTTGACTTTTCATCCAATACACATGGTATGTCAGTAACTGTTATTGGAATCCCTCTTCTTGACAAGTAACCTATTAAACTTTGTATATTCATCATCGTTTGCATGAGAGACAACCAGTAACTGGCTTAAACTGGGTTGTTCTTGAAGAGAAGTTCCCCATAAAAAATGTATGGTCTATGTTGAAATATAATAAAAAGTTTGTTATAATAATGGGCTTAGAAATTAAATATTTATGTTTATAAAGAACTTTTATTCTTCTGAACTCAAACGTCTCAGAATAGTTTTGTTTTTGGGTCTCAGGTGAGCCCATTAGTGCCCAAGGCCCTCTTGTTTAAGGAATTCTTGTCCTTCGACTGAATTGCACCGGTGCCTGGTTTTCTTGTTGATAACCAAATACACACGCGTTCAAACTAGCTTAATAGATGTTGTTATAATTTGTTGTACTGTTTTGACAAGTTTTTGATCAATTTCATTTATTGTCCATAAACAGGCAGACCACAGTGAAGTTGAGCTGAATGAGACTGGAACATCTGAAGAAGAGTGTGGGACAGATGGATACATAGCTCTCAGACTTGATGATTCACTATGAAAGACATAAATGCTGTTAAAGCGCCATAAACACTCAAAATCAACAAATATTTCTTAAAATATTTCATAAAATAAAGTTAACTCACAAAAAATCAGTGTTCCTTATAGCCATAGCCAAAATTTCAACGCAATATGTGCTCTGGTTACATATAAAATACAAAATGTGTTTTTTTTTTGTGGCACAATATATTCCATTTTAATGTTCCGCTATAATATCTATTCATTGGACACAGGATCACTTAAATGGTGCATGAACATGTGTTGAATATATTGTCCCACAAAAAAAAAAAAAAGGGCAGNAAACTGGATTTTCGCCAAGAAGAGACATCATTTAAACGAAATATTTCATAAAAGCGGAAATTGTCTTGTAAAATCTATGTTACCTGACCACATGTAGCGTTGAAATTCTGCCTATTGCTATAAGGAACACTGATTTTTTATTGGTGAACTTTATTTTACGAAATATTTTACGAAATATTCATCGATTTTGTGTGTTAACGGGGCTTTAATATGAAAAAGACATGAAAGCTGTTAAGCAAGCCATAGTATGGATTTTATTTATTTCAAGCTCTTTTCATAAATTTGGTAAACTTACTTTCTCTGATATGAATCAAATGTTAATTTTAAGCTAGGCTGTTTTCGAAGAAAACCCGAGGTATTGTCATAGCCAGCTCGTCCGCCGTCCGTGTCGTCCGAAAACTTTAAGATTGGCTCTAAAATCAAAGTGCTTCCACCTACAGCTTTGAAACTTTATATGTAGCTGCACCTTGATGAGTTCTACACGCCACACCCATTTTCCGGTCACTTGGTCAAAGGTCAAGGTCACTGTGACCTCTCATTTATTCAAAACTGCACCCATAGCCGAGCGTTGGCACCCGCTATACGGTGCTCTTGTTTTTTTTTTATGATTAACAAAAATGTAGTATGTGATTTTTATTTCATTTGGGCATTTTTTCTCCACACTCTATATATATAATATTTTATGCACACATAACAGATTTTATGTATTGTACGCCTTCTTAATTGTTAATTTTCTGTTTCCATTATACCTTTTAAAACCTTATATCTTATTACTTGTATATAACCCCAGCGTGGGGTCACATGGGCTCTTTTGACCAATCAAATTCGGTCTTGGTCAGTGTGGCCCTTTTGTTCTTTCACGTCTGACGTGATTATCCAGTGTGGTCAAAAAATTAAAAACCCACCTCCACCCCTTCTCCGCCATAAGGTTTTGACTCCCATACTATGTATGTTTTTATGTGTCCGCCTCATATCACATTTACATGTTAATATTGGTTGTTTTCGGGCACAGTTTTCCAGAGCTATTTTACTTTGGACATCGGAAAGTGTTTTCTCTGGTTTTTAACCTGGCCTTGAAAGGTTTTGACTCCCGTACTATGTATGCTTTTACCTGTCTGTAAAACACATTTAATTTTTCTTTTATACTTCTGGCATGAAATTCATGTTTTGTATGTGTGTATTTGTGTATATGTATACTCTATAATTGTTCTGGTTGATGTTCCGAGCATGCTCGGATAAAGGCCGTAATTCCTATATTCTGAAGAATGGACACAAGTGCATTGCTACGTGCCCCACGTTTCTTCCTGAAAGATTGGGAGTTTTTCGTGGGCGGCTGCCATTCTAGTGAAGAATATATGGTAAAATCTGTAGTTATCTTCAATTTTTTGTCTTTATCGTGGGTGGTTCATTTATCAATCGTTATTTCTAGTATTGGACCTTTCACTTATTTACGGTATATTACTACAGATTTTACCAGAGCATGAACTTTGGCAATGAATACAAATGTGATTTCATGTAAATCAACTATACTTGTTTGTATGGCGTGTTTTTACCACCCATTATGACTTTTTGGAACGAATCTGTTCTATGTTTATCGACTTTATGGCATTTTATAATAAATGCCCTTTTTCAATCAACAATATGGTGTTTGTTCATTCCTTCAAGTCATACGAGTCCGTCCGGTCTATGACCTTTTCATTACCACCTAGGACAATACATAAATAATATTTTATGCACACATAAAAGATTTTATGTCATTGTACGCCTTCTTAATTGTTAATTTTCTGTTTCCATTATACCTTTTCAAACCTAATATCTTATTACTTGTATATAACCCCAGCGTGGGGTCACATGGGCTCTTTTGACCAATCAAATTCGGTCTTGGTCAGTGTGGCCCTTTTGTTCTTTCACGTCTGACGTGATTATCCAGTGTGGTCAAAATTTAAAACCCACCTCCACCCCTTCTCCGCCATAAGGTTTTGACTCCCATACTATGTATGTTTTTATGTGTCCGCCTCATATCACATTTACATGTTAATATTGGTTGTTTTCGGGCACAGTTTTCCAGAGCTATTTTACTTTGGACATCGGAAAGTTTTTTCTCTGGTTTTTAACCTGGCCTTGAAAGGTTTTGACTCCCGTACTATGTATGCTTTTACCTGTCTGTAAAACACATTTGATTTTTCTTTTATACTTCTGGCATGAAATTCATGTTTTGTATGTGTGTATTTGTGTATATGTATACTCTATAATTGTTCTGGTTGATGTTCCGAGCATGCTCGGATAAAGGCCGTAATTCCTATATTCTGAAGAATGGACACAAGTGCATTGCTACGTGCCCCACGTTTCTTCCTGAAAGATTGGGAGTTTTTCGTGGGGGGCTGCCATTCTAGTGAAGAATATATGGTAAAATCTGTAGTTATCTTCAATTTATTGTCTCTATCGTGGGTGGTTCATTTATCAATCGTTATTTCTAGTATTGGACCTTTCACTTATTTATGGTATATTACTACAGATTTTACCAGAGCATGAACTTTGGCAATGAATACAAATGTGATTTCATGTAAATCAACTATACTTGTTTGTATGGCATGTTTTTACCACCCATTATGACTTTCTGGAACGAATCTGTTCTATTTTTATCGACTTTATGGCATTTTATAATAAATGCCCTTTTTCAATCAACAATATGGTGTTTGTTCATTTTAAGTCATACGAGTCCGTCCGGTATATGACCTTTTCATTACCACCTAGCTAGGACAATACATAAATATAATGATGTGAAGTTGGAAATAGACATCTAACTAAAAACTAATGTTTAATGTAAAGTTCTGACAAAATATTACTCATTATGGCCCGTTTGATTACTTTACTTCAACATTATTTTCTGTTGTATTTTACCTGTACAATTGCTTATCTATTCAGCCTCAGCAACCCCTGTTATTCCAAGATGATTGAAATTCTGTATTATTATTTCTGTTAAAACTTGTTGTTAATGGTGCTGAGTAAATGTTGTCACATAAACACTTTTGTTGTTTTTACTGTTTGTTTTTGTGTGTTTGTTGCGTATGCGTGTCTTTTATACTACATTTGCTTTATGCAGATAAGTTGTTTAGCAATTGTTTCCTTGTCATAAATAAAGAACAGTAATTGTTCGATAATTAGGTTTCTCTCCTTATATTGGTGCAGCTGAAGGTTCTATTTGTGTATATTTGTTGCTGTGTTTTAAGTCTCACATTTTAATCATTCATTTTTTTTTAAACTAAATTTTAATGAATTCTTTAAAAAGTGTATTGTTTTCCGTCCAAACTGTAACTTTCAACAGTTATACAAATTATAATCCATCATGGTTGCCAGGATACCTTTTTAAAATTGGTTTGTTATTTAGTACATGCGTAATTGATACATTGCCTTTTTTGTACTTTTCAATAATCTCATTTTGAAGAAATCTCATTGTTTTTAAAACTGCATTTGTTCTAAGGATTAAGGCAGTTTAGGTCTTTGGTGAATGAATGATGAAAAAATAATACATTTATTAAACTTCTACATTTGAATAACAACGTTATCTAATTATGTTCACAACAACTTTTGACATGCTATATATAGTGTTTAAAACATTAATGTTTCATTTTATTGTGTGGTTTTCATGAAATTTGGCATTACACATCACTGCCTCTGTTAACTAGTCAGTAAATGTATAAGTTATTTTTAATATTTATAATAATTTATTTTTACTTTTTAAATCCTTGAGTGAATGTTTTTCCAAACGTTGTTAGGTATATCAAATTGTGTCGTATTCTGAGAAAACTGGGCATAATGCATGTGCGTAAAGTGTCATCCCAGATTAGCCTGTTCAGTCTGCACAGGCTAATCAGGGATGACACTTTCCGCCTAAACTGGATTTTCG
>VMBQ01012887.1:0-13259 GCA_007657795.1 Dreissena rostriformis
GATCGAGTTGATCGGATCGGCAGTGGGAACCCAGCTTAACGCTGAATTTAATTGTTGTTTCGAACGTATTATTTGTTAGCGATGTAACTCCGGGAGTGAGATTTATAGGTCAGTTTTGTTTACGTTGTAGTTTTACATAAAAAATCAATGTGTTATAAATAGTTAAATACCGTCTTAACATGTTTTTGAAATTGACATAAATATTAAGTTAAAATGACTGAACCAGGAATTTTGTAACTTTGATAATGTGCCTATAATGTTATGTGAAGCAGTTCAATTTGACAGTATTTTGGTTTCATGCATGTGAAAAAAATAGTTCACGTTTTAATTATGTTCCATTCTGTAACGTAGCAGCTTTAAAAATCGATACAGTTTAAATTTAATGTTTAACCAGAGGCCTTTATCGGCCTTATTCAGTGTAACTCGATATATTAACATATTATTAACTGCGCTGAGGGTTATAACGAGACACAATCTTCAATTGCCCCAAGGACAATGACCTTTAGAAATTGTTAAATCTTAAACATTTAAATATAATACAAGCGCACGTTCTTACAACGTTAAACCCATTATATTACCTGATATAACGGATTGCTATTCAACATATTTTGTATCCTGAAATAGGCCTGAAAAAGCACACGATCGGATTTATTGTTTGTGTCTTACATTAAGTCTGAATGTTTTAAAGTTTATTCGTTCTCTTCAATAATCAATAGTTGCGATCTTAAATTACGAATACAGATTTACTATTATAACAAGTAGGAATTATTGTACTATGCGTACGAGTTTTAGAGCTGAATATGTTTTTTTCAATACTTATAAAAAACAATGCAATATTGTACTATGAACACACATGAACAATTGAGACATTCTGCAGCTGTCCGTCCTTTGATTGTATGGTGAACAATTATGCTATGTACTTATAAAACACATATTATTTACAAAATAGTTTCAACTTCATGACTCATTTGAATATTGTTGGTGTAAAACTGTAACTTCAATGCCAATTGAGTACGTTTTCAATTTGTAACCATGACATTTTCTTATTTAGTGCATTCTGTAGCAACTTGTATGAAGATACTCGGTTCTACCTCGTACATCTTTTCAAAATTTGTTGAACATTTAGAGCAACTGTTAACGTTTCCGAGTGAAACATATTCGCGTAATGATAAATGACTTGCAATTATTTTACATTTGCTCGAGATATTATCTTTATTATGATTACAGATTTAAATACACAGTTTTCAAAATATGCTGGCCCTAGACGCGCGTTTTCTGTAGTAGTATTTTACGAAGTGTATGCAGTGCATGCTTTACTGGATGTGCAATTGTACAGGAGCGTAGATGAGCTTAACTTATTATTAAATCTTACTTTTAGTAGAAGGCATGCTCACGCGGACATTTTTTTAGTCCAAGAGTGTCTTTGGTGTATTTTGGCAAATGTTTAGAAGAAACATTTGTTCCACGGAACATTCAATATAATTTACTCATATAACTAAGATCGTGTACATGAATATCAATGATTTCATTAAAATTGATTCCCTTATTTAAACATTCAAGAGCTATTTAATAGCAAATCCATTTTAATTAAATGTATGGCAAAATGTAGGACAACATCAAGAAGATCGTATTTCATGACAATGTATTTTTCAAAGTAATGAACTTCGTTTCAAGTTTCTGTTAAATCTATTTTTAAGGGTAGTTTATACATTGTAATATGCATTGAAACAATCAAAATCAAAATATCACTCAAAATTCGATATCTAATAATTGCCTCGCCATACAAAGTCACGTGTAACAACGTCGCACGAAAAAAAACAATATGCAAGAACCTTTCAGGCGTCGATAAGGTCGTCAATGACATTTCACATGTGACCAACGTCGGGAGTATGGGTTAATGACTTTTGGGATAATTTTACAGCTGTGCTGAAGGCATATGCCATGGCCAATACATATCTAGTTTACCTTAACATAAATGTTTTTACCTAAAATAGTTACAAACTGTACGATGGATCAATTAACAGTATCAAGACAATGAACCATATTACAAAAGCGAAACAACATTGCTGAAATTGCATGCTGCCATTTATCACATTCTTATAGTATTTCCAGGTTTAAAATAAAGCGTAAAAAATTCAAAGCTGCCAATTTGGAATATGAAATAAATTAATGTTTCGCTCATTAGCTTACCAAGCTTGATTTCCCCTTTGCCCTAGTTCGAATGAGAAGGCAGTTAGAATAAAGTCTGACTTATAATCATTGTGATTAAAATACTTAAAAAATAATGAACACATCTTAACGAATATCTGATAAAAGCAACAAATAGCCTATGTCCCTAACATACCATTCTTAAGTTATTTCGAAAAAAACTTCAATCACTTTCGTCTTTCCCATTTCGAACATTTATTCAACAAAATCCGAATAATGCACTAATGCCATGCATCGCAATAAAAAAACATTTTGTCATAATCAACTTTGCTAAGCTTATTATATACAGTTAGAAACAGGATTTATTATCGCAACTCTTCAGTCTTCGCACATATACATATATAGTTATATGCATTTTGCAGTCCAATAAATGCTACTGATTAATATGTACTTTTTACAATACGCCAATATCGAGAGTTTCAGTATAATTTAACAGGTGTTAATTCATGCGACAGAATACAGGGTGCTATATGAATTCATTATACATCGTTGCTAATTGCAACACAAATGAAAAACGCATACTTAATAAACACATGCGTTGTATTGATTTTTGCAAAAACACACCTTTTTTGCACCATGTTTATTCGAATTGACTTTTTTACAACAATAAACTATACAAAGATTAAAAAATGAATTGTTTAAAATTCACACAACAGCGTTATGGTGATCATAATATGAACGCTCTATGTTTACATAGGATTGAAGGATGTCATTTTATAAAACCTTCTACTTAACTAGTTTCTCTTCGGTAAGCTGTTTTAAACAGTGGTCATAACCGTGTTGCGTCGACGATACGTCGAGCTTGCGGTGATTTCTTTTTTAAAAACATACATCATCCGATGCACGACGAGTGCACGTCCCCGATCGGAAGGCTATATCAATAAAACCAACTGAAATTAGTACGAGAGCGTAAGTTTATGAGTCCACACGTCCGAAGGGCTTCGAACGCACATCGTGCGTTGAACCTATGCCAAAGCGCGTTGTTTAACTTTGAACTTGCTCAAGTGCTTTGAAGACGACGTACAAGGCCTAAGCGACACCGTGGGGTTTCACTTGCGTTTGCAGCACTATACGCAAACCCAATTACGTAGTTTAGAAACTAACCGCAACGCGCGTGAAATTACCAAGCGTCGACTGCACGTTTTCTTCCTACCTTACAAGTGTTCACGCAACGCATGTGTTTTTTCTTGCTAACTCAAAACCGTGGGTCTGTTCTGCGGCCTATGTCTGACGCAGCGGGCTGTGACCAAGTATTGCCCAATTTTTAACCGAACAACGTCTAGCACCAGTAAACCTACCTCAAATGTCAAGGTCACACTTATTGATGAAAGGTCAAATGTGGCCATAACTAGCTTGAATAGTCCTTTCTTAGCAGTAACCATATATTGAGTGATTTTGAAATAACTTGGTACAAAAGTAAACCATCATAAGACTTGTCGCATGTAACAGTCGTTTCCATAACCAAAATGTCAAGGTCACGCATAGAGGTCAAAAGTATAATTTGGCCATTCAGCAGCTTGTCTATTACTGTATCCGCCATTAATTCTTCATGAAGTAATAGATTTTACAATTGCGTGGTAGAAAAGCAATTCATCAAAAACAACATGTCGTAAGAAAATTGAGTCTCTCTACCTCTAAGATTTTTTTTTAAAATTGTTTCTCTTAAGTTGATCTGTTATTGGTGCTATGCACTCTCTCTGCAAGTATGTTTCTCTCCGCTCCATTACATTGCATTTTCCGGCTCCAATATCATCCAGTACAAGTGATATTCGGATAGACAATGCAGGGAAGTACTCTGGAATCTGGATGTGAAACTATTACTACTATACAATTCATCTTCAAAAAGGATAATTAAAAACATATAAACAAATAAATGTATGTATTATCCTTTATATTGTTAATTTCATTTAATTGATTGAATGCAGCATAGTCGTTTAATCTCCGATGTTGCTGTTCTTCGAATGAAAGCAGCGAAATGAACATCCGTGTATGTATAAGCATGATTTAAGTAGCTTTGTTTGCGGATTGACGAATTTATAATTTTCCAACTAAACATCACATTTTCAAAAAGTTAATGTAAAGTGCACACAATTAAGCAAATTGACACTATATAAATAACGAAATAACTAGATACTGAAGATGCGTGTTCGTTTATGAGAAAGGATCGTATGAAATTATTAAAATTATAATAAGTTACAAACCTAACACGCTGAAATAATTGTGAGTGTTTCTGTTCGTTTAAATTGTGGCTGCACGTGGATCACGCATTTAACTAAACTACGCATGATGCAATATGACCTAAAAGAACACCATGTGCTATCTTATGGATTTTCCCTTTTAAATCCTGTGGTGACAACGATTTTTGAAAATCTGTTTTATTTATGTTTAGCGCGTGTGTTTAATTCGTATACCTGAGCTAATTCATTTGTTAAATCTATTAAGTAAATGAATTAAATTACAAACTTCAAGCATGCCAACAATCTTAAAACAAATTCTTTACAATGTTTGGATTGTAAAAATCGACTTTAACATGCTTTTCGTTGTTTACAAAACATAACATATTCGTCCTAAAATGTCCTATTGCTACACTCATCGCATACTATCGTACGTAATTTACAACTTTAATGTGCGTCTATCAGTCCGTCCGTTGATCGAACTTAATTTATCGTTACAAACTGTGTCAATAAGCGCGTGCTTTTACTATTCGTACATCGTTTTCACTGCAAACATTAATTCATCTCTAAACACAAACCATGTTCAAACCAGTTTCGCGTGGCAATGCGGGCATATCCTGCAGACTATCGACCGACCTGTTAATTGCATCCCGTTCCTCGTCCATTTGTACAACCTGAAAATATCAGGCATGCTGTTCTTTATTGTATTGTTCAAAGAGTTTCACATAAAGGTTGTGTTTCGACCCGAAACCGAAACCGAAACTAAAGGAGCGGTTATTTTACACTAAACCAATGCATGTACAATTGTTAAGTCGGTTTGTAAAATCACGGATGTGTTTATCGACATAAACTGCTTTTTTATATAAGAAACAACAACAACAACAAAAACAACGCAGTAACTATTATCAATGTTTGCAAGTTTTTTTAGCTTAGTTTATTGACAAAAAAAAGAGTATAAATGTCGCATGATATATTTCAAGTGTGTCGAATGTCGTTACGGTATTGCTGCATAAAATGGGCATTTAAAAGAAATTTTAAGTGGTTGAATAGCATTTACTGGGAATTCTAATGTTTTATTAGATGTTTAAATCAAAAGAAACTACGCGAAATAGTATGGCGATTTCTGAAAACGATAGTAAAGGGCGACAAATTTGTACTGTTGCAGTCATATAAACTGAATATTACTTCCTATTGTTACAAGATTTACGTAAGAGTAAATCAATCGCTCCTCAATAATTCTGAACGTAACTGTATGATAAGTTACAATTGTTTCATGACTAGTTAATGCATTTTAGATATTAATCTGATTCAAACCGTATTTTAAAGTTGCTACGTCAAGTTATATGATTTAAAATTTGACTAAAATTGTAACTTATGCTTTCTTTAACTAGATTATGCAACACACTCTGCTTATTTTATTGACATCCTTTACATAACTAATAACATGGACTACAAAGTTCACACACTTGCTCTTCTAGGCTGGCACGGGTCGAACACCACACGAGGCGTGTGATTTTGTTTGAGTGTCACCGTACCGTACATGCATTTTATAAGTGTTGAAAGTGATGGATCGAATGAACAGTATATGTTCAAGCAATCCTACTTCAGACGAAAAGGTTGCATATACGAGCTGTGAACACAAATATTACACACATTGCAAATGATATTTTTATTTCATTTTAAGTGACGCTAATTTTGTTGAACATTGTTAAACTTAACTTGGTTAACGTTAATTAACCATAGACACTAGCGGGTATTTATCAGAATTTCTCCCCTGATAAAATTAATTGAGTTTTATTAACTTTAAAATATCCCTCACAATTTCATTGTTTACTAAACAAAATTATTTAAAAAGTCCACTGTAAGTGTATCCTAAAGACAAAATCACACTTGTAATTGAATGCGTACAACATATTGCATCTATACATTATTAAATAAGTTATACAAAAACACAAAAACACACATGACTGAAGTTTCATGATACGACAGTCCGAAATTGTATTGAAATAATATCATTTTTAAGATTAAAATTTCCCCAAAATTAACACAATATGCATTTACCTGTGTCTTAAGGAGTTTCATTAACCACCGCCTACTATCTGTCTGGCGTCCTTAAGCAATTTGCGACACGTCACACACAATCATTCTTATAATGAAGAAGCTTAAAGCGTTCTTTATTTGTCTTCGTGACACGTCATCAACCGGATAATAATTATGTTCTTCTTTGTAGTACCTGTAAATTGATAGCCCTTTTAACGATTTGGGTCCAAATAGCTTCCAGATTGTTTACAATTTATTCTGAATAGTCTTGTTATCGACACCAGGGTTCGTCCGATGTGTAATTGACTTTTCTTCCGTGTTCTGCCTTTAATATTTATGTCACCATTTCTAAAAAATAAAGAATGTCTCATCAGCCTTTATACTAAAGAAAACAATTTAAAGAGTTATATTTAAACAGCAAGTGCACACTAGTCATATAAGTTAAAACAATTATTATGGACCTCTTTACAAGTTCTAATCATCGTTCAGATTTTTAGTTTAAAAAACAGATTACATCCATATTCGTTTATACCTTGTAATAAACTCATTATTTATTAATTTATTATATTTATTAAACCAAAAATAAGATTGTTTACACTTGCTGAAAAAAAGTCGTCACTAATAATGTGTTCTCCTTTAAAAAGCCTGGAGTCATTTAATTTATATTTTTTGACGAAATTTAGAGTGTAATCAAATTTATTCGTCATCATTATATACTACAAAATGCATTGATATTATTGAAAATAAGCATTATAATGGTAAATCTAGAAACAAAACCTTATTAAATCGTCACATTTATTAATGTTTTGAAATCGTTGACAGTTTGTAGTTAAGCGAACATATATGGACATATTAAAACAATACTTTGTTATCTTTCAGATTGTTAGATTTTCAATCAGATTACCGTACCGCATTGTTCGACTATGATAAAACCACGATCTATTTCCCTGATTGATGTAAACATTCGTCGTAATTGAAGACAGGCACCTGCTCAAGCCTCTTCTCATTTGTACTTACCCAACGTCTTCCAATAAGATTCCAAAGTTAAACATAGTTTTGAAATCAAAGTAAACAACATTAAACAAACTTTAACACAAATTAAACATTTGCAACACAATTATTTGTATTTGTTGTGGATATTTCGCATTGCCATTTATAATTATTGGTTAGAAGTAATCATTGCATTTGCAAACAGGAACTTTCCGTGAATTGTTTATAATTCTAAATTAAATTATTTGCGTGACTTTTGAGAAAACAAGGATTTACGAAAACATCCGATAGTAAGTCTTTCGGCGTATAGCGACAATCTATTTACGTAAATTACGTCCTGCGCTCATTTAGGCAAATTTAATTATATAATCGTTTCATGCAGACACACGCTCTAAGCAGTTAGTTTCTGTCAAACAAACTTAATTTACGACGTCCTCGAACGAGCGCAATATTCCCCAAAAATCAAAGCTTAGGTAGTTTTCCCCATTCGTCCTGGTGGCAAATAACAAACCGGAAAATAATGCTTTATTTTCTAAAAGTTTATGCATATTGATAGCCCTCTTGAATACCTTTTTCCAAATTGTTCATATACAGCTAGCTCTGCATAGACATGTAACCTTAACCATTATATACAAATAGATTGACCGATATATTTTTCTCTAATTTTCCTTGTTTCGAAAGAGAGGTTGTTCGCAAGATTTAAGTTTTCAAAATTATAAGCAAACAAGAAAGAAAGTGATTAGAAACACATCAAAGTAGCGCCATGTAACAGTTTATATTGGGACGGCAGATAAAGTATAAGTAACATATCTCATAATCGACTGTTTTATGGCACATACAGTCAAGATAATAAAGGAATCACAACTTAGCATGGCCATGACTTCATGAAAAATATAAGATAGCATAAGGGAGAATACAGGGTGTGACGATTGAGATATAATTCCTTATTTAATGCCGGTGTTAAATTGAACATTATCACAAAGATCAAGGCCTGGCTCTATAAACATAACCATTAGTTTATTTAATGGATTCGTAACTATGTCCTCCACAAACTAATTTACGTACTAAGATTGCAATTGGACCGGCAAATTATGTATAAAGTTACTGATAAGTAATACACGATCATTGAAACTATTTAGGAATCTAAGATAACAAAACCGGATTTTGATCATGTTGTCACAAGGATCCAAACAATGATGAATATCAGACTATGTTTTATGGTTGCGATTTCTGTTCGGCTCATCGGCGGAACAGGTACATTCGTTACTTGTTCACATTCGATTCGTTTATTGGATTCATTCATGTATTTTATTATTTGTTTTTGTGTTGTTGATTGATGTGGCTTGCGTGTTCTTTTTTCTGTTTTGTTTTTCTTCTGTTTTTGTTTTGGAGGGGTTTTAGTAAGCTTGTTGTTTGTTCGTTGTAATTTGTTGGCCTTCTCGTGCAATATTATTATGTTATCATGTAAATGTCCGATATTTATTCATATTAACTTCGCTTCGCGGTGTAATTAAACCATAATCTCCCATTGATTTAGTTGTGTAATATCACATAATGGTAAAGATGTATCCGAAATAAATTCCGATCGAGTTTGTTGTGTAAAGCAATTAAAAACAAATAATGTCTAAGTGACTAATCACATTATAAAATGTACTATGATGAGTAAAGCTCCCATTAAAACTTGAGATACTGAATACAATTAAACAAATCCGTAGAGATCAGTTTATTTATACAACACGTGCAAAAACAAGATCAAAACACGGCACCGTTTTTAAAAATGTAATTTAAGACACACCTGACAATTAATGAGTCGGTATATAGTACAACAAGTACCATAGTTTAAGATCCGATTATTACAATTAGAACCTCAATCTAACTTCGACACACATTATATCGTTACCTTTTTGTTAAAGTCCATGTGTTATTTAAAATAACAAATATTTACATAAGAAATACATTTATCTTAATATGATAGTTGTCGAAATAGAATTATGCAAATAAGTGCAGCTTTAAAATATAGAATTACATTCCATCGTATGAGAACTGATGAGGTCAGACGAGTCAAACTACTTATAATGACGGTATTTAAATTTAGAATCTACGTTTATTTGAATCGGTAATACCTTTCAAATGTTGAATCTGCAGTTATCGTTTGCAAGTTGTAAATTTCAATCTATGTTAGTTGTGAATGTCAGTATATTTATATCAGTACACATATTTACATGTGAAATACTCATCTGTCGTTTTCTAGTTATTACAGTCCACCTTAAGTCAAATTTAAGATTTAAACAAGCAGTATCCAATTTCATAGGAAAGATATGCACTTATAATTTTTATTCTTTTATAGAACATAAATTAATAGGTTAAAATAAATATTTTACCGACAAAACTGTAAAACTGACCCTACAATATGAATATTTATACTTTATAGGTAATGTGCATACACCTTGGAGGACATCTTGTTGAGGTCAACAGTCAAAGCGAAAATGTGTTTGTTCAAGGATGGGTCGACGTGCTAAATAGTGTGTATTAATATCAAGTCACACTTATGCTATTTTTGTAAATATGGCATATTTGGTTTACATTTAAATATCGGTATTATTGTAACATTTGTCACTGTTATTTTTATGTGTATAATATTGAGGATAAACGGTGATGATTATTCAATGTAGCAAGGGCGAATCCCACCTATATCCGAATAAAATTGAGTGAATCATGCAAGATAAAGATAGTTAAGCAAACGGTAGCACTCACTGATAGAAAAACATGTGTACATTTTTTGCTGTTATTAATTTCGGATATTTCGCACACATTATATATTGTAAGCGTTTATCTGTTAGTAATCAAGAAAGACCATGGGAAACGTGGATATGATATAAGTAGAGAATGGGCAAATATAATCCTATTAAAATACGGAACATGTGTCAATATCAAGCGTTCTTAAGCCCGAGTGTTATGGCTATAAACGGTGTCTTTACTTTTCTTGTATCCTTTAAATAATTAAGAATTATATAGCATGATATATTTGATTCATTCATATCGGCTATTTATTTATAATCATGTATGCCATTTTCGTGCTTGTTTTAATTTTCATAATAGAAGCCATGACATAAACTATAGGTTCCTTAAAACCAGCTCTTTGTCTGAATTTCCAGTTCGATTGCGTCATTTGATCTCATATATCAGTTATTCTAACATACCGATTCGATTTAATGTTGCAGAGCACTTTTGGGCAGGAGCAACAGATTTAAGAGTGCGCGGCGATTGGATATGGGTCACGTCAAAAACACACCTAAGTAATACATTTTCACATTGGGCTCCAGGCGAACCAAATAATTTCGGCGGATTCGAAGAGCACTGTTTGTTGATGTGGTCTAACTGGGGATGGAATGATGTCCCATGTTCGACACATTACAACTATATTTGCGAGGCATACGGGTAAGCGGTCTTAATACGTATACTAGTTATAACACACGCACATCAACCTTATACCGTTTGACTGTTTAAGAACCCGTCAGCATTGATTCTTATATCCAGTGTTTTGGCAGTTTAATCGAATCATACGGTAACTTTGTCGGTTGTATTTTCATTATTTAACTCTACAACATGCCCTTAAGTATTCACCGTAAGGGCACTTTCAATATTGATTTATAAATGTCATGTCAATGTAAGCACTAATTTGTTTTAATTTATTGTTTCGATATCGAATGATTGGTCTTTCTGTTATCAGAGCACGTAACAGTCAGTTATGCTAACTTCAGAAGCAAAATTTATATATATAAATATTGCTAGTGTACATAATAGAACACGTTTTATCAAAGCATTTGTTTTAACAAACTACGTTTTAATGTTCTTTAATTAAAATGAGAAAACAACATATGTATATAAATAATATTAACTTTGCTAATCGTTTCGACTTTTCAGTTCATGTGCCTTATTCTGCGTATTAACATACTTTATTGTGTGGTACATTAGTTTGCCTAATTTCCGCATATTTAGAACATTTACCAAAACACAGCATAATATTCATACTCTAATTTTATGGAATCATTATCCCGATTGACAATGTGCACATATTCTAAGATTTATAGGTATTCTTAATAGTCTACCAAACTCTTTTTAAATCACATAAGCATTTGCCGAAAATCATTAAGGAGGAATATTGTTTTTACAAATCATTCAACCAAAACTATATGATATATGTTATGTACATATCTCAGATTTAGACAGGTATTGCAAGATGTAAAGAAAACTAGCATACCTTTAGCTTATATATGCTTCTTAATAAGTGTACATAGTAATAGAAAAAAAATACAATTATGTCTTAGTAAATCAGTCAAGGTCGTTCATAGCTTTATTCGTCGTCTGTCTTTTCTAAATGATATATAGAACATTAAGGGCACGAAACAAACAACTGATATTTGTGTCAACTGCAAAGCAAATTGAATGATATGTTCAGTGTCCCCGATATTTTTTTAAAACCAACAACCCACGCAATCAAATCGTATGCGTTGAGGGAATTAATCGTGCAATCTACTTTGAAAACTTTTCAGCTTTTAATAACACACAGAAAACGCATTTTAACCATGTTTGTTTACAGATGTGTACACGCTTTATAACTGTATTACATTATGTAATGCGGTATGCATGAAGCATACTAATTAATGATATCTTGATAATTTTACTTAAGCTGAACTGAAATTATAATGTTTGATATTTTCACTTTGGCTTGGTTTTAAGTGTTGGAACTATTTATTAATTATTTCTATAGATAATTAAAACTAACAATTCGTTAGTAAAACAAATTGCAATGTAAAACAAAAGCAATCAAAGATTCAACAAATAGTCAAATACTAAATGAAAGCGACTACGACGCGAAATAATTGTATAATTTTTCTACAACAGCAGTGAGAGTCTCTTCTGTAATCGCGTGACGTCATATTTAAGACATCAAAAACACATATTTATAAGATGTCCAATCAATTTCACGCATTTTATAAAGTCTCTGTACAAGAGTATAAGATAACAAGAAAAGCTGTTTCCGCTGACAACCCAAGAAAAAATCAACATTTTGTAATGCCGGTCCGTCTGGTGGCCGTCAGACGGTGCCAACATTCTTAATACACTCCATGGTTACACGAAAGTCAGACTTAAACCAGGCTAATAGACAAAATAAAGTGTAACACCGTGACAAGAATAAACAAAATTCATGCAGTGTTGTTGCAATGCAGGATTTATCAGATTTACAGCTGATTAAATCACACATATTGCAAGAAAACCAATTCAAATGTATGTAGTGTAAATGTCACCCCAGTAAAAAGTAGTAGTAATTGTAATGCACGTGAAACTGGTTGTCATACTGAATCAATTCAAGCGGATTCAGTCAATGAGAGATTAAATACTATTGACTTGGAGAATTTAGACTTAAAGGAATTGACAAGGTTACAAAAAGAGGATTCTATACTCTGTGTTGTAAGAGGCTGGTTAGAAAGTGGTATTAAACCAGATTGGAATGATGTTAGTGATAAATGCCCAGATGTTAAGTATCTGTGGTATAGATGGGATTCATTATTCTTGGAAAATGAGGTGTTGTACAGAAAATGGGAACATGATGATAGTAGTTTGTTTGATTTACAAATAGTTGTTCCTAATAGTTTCAAGAAATACATTTTGTATCAGTTACATGATAGTGTTACTGCAGGACATCTAGGTGTTAAGAAAACTTTACAAAATATCAGGAAAAGGTTTTCTGGATAGGATTGCAGAAAGATGTTGAAACGTGGTGTAAGAAATGTACAATTTGTGCAAGAAGGAAGTTCCCTCAAGTTAAAAATAAAGCCCCAATGA